>MU737024.1:0-59439 GCA_026770625.1 Nicotiana glauca | reverse complement strand
CTCCCCCCCTTAATTTCTCCCTTTGCTGATTTTACAAAACCTAGGGTTCCAGTTTAAGTTGGTTATTTCTCATACTGTAGATCTTCTTCCAAAGTTTTTCAGTCTTCTCTTTATGTTGGTTGGTTTTTGTGTGTATAGTGATAGTGAGGGAAAAATGTGATCTGCATATAGAAATTTATGATGATGTCACCAACAAGGCTGGTCTTATACCTATTGTTTGTTGAGATTACATTTTCTGTTATGAATTTTTGATGGTTCTGTGATACTATTAATTGCAGCTTAAATTCAGTCTAGCTTGTATTGAAGTTTCTCTCTTTTATGTCTCTTTTTTCAAGCATATGCACAACTCTGCTTCTTTGTCTTTAATTGAATGGAATTTCATTATAAAGGTTTTTAGTTTTGACTCCGTATCAATAGTTGGATATATCCTAGTCTCCTAAATGATTAGGATAGGGGAAACATCAACTTGGATTCAAGAATGGTGTATTTAAATCTTTGTGCAACTTCTTTAGTGCTGAAGGGCTTGAAAATGACTTTCAGTTGTTAAATGTAAGTTATACTGTTAAATTGCTAGAACAACTACATGAATTTATATTGCTTTTATCTTGATAAAAAATCCTTTATTGTAAATATTATATCTATCCTCCAAGTTTAAATTTATTTATGGATGATGACCAATGTCTTAGAATCTTGGTTTGACCTTTTAAACTGATTCCAAGAACTTAATAAAAAGACGAATAAAACTGAGTTCTGTAAGGTATACTATTCATAATTAATTGTAAACTAAGTGAGTTCTTTAAGGTATACTATTCAAGATTAATTATAAACTAACTTGAAACAAATAAATTATTCTAAGTCTATTCATTTGTTTGTGTGTATTTTTGTACTAGATGGAACGTGAACATCGTAGATGGATGTACGATAGAAATTATCCTAATCGTTGTAGATTAAAGGAAGAATTTGTTGAAGGTATTAAAGGATTTATTACTCATGCAAAAATACTTTCTGAATTTTGTAACGAAGGAACAATTAGGTATCTTTGTGTGAAATGCAAGTGTACAAAGTTGTTGCAACCAGAAAATATTAAAGTTCATCTTTATAGCAAGGTATTTTTGGTAAAAAGAATTCCTATCTAAATGTGTGCTATGCAGGATTATTAGAAAATATAAATGGACCATAAAACAAAAGGCCAAGATTGAGGGATCAATATGTGAAGCATATCTAGTTAGAGAAACCTCTCATTTTTGTTTGTATTATTTTGAGAATCATGTTCCATGTTTGAAAAATAGGCAGAATCGACATGATGAAGGCGATAATGATCCTTTGGAAACCCCTATATCCATATTCAATCAATTGGGTAGAGGTCTGAGAAGTCATCAAAAAAAAAAGTTGGACTGATAAGGAAAAAGAATTGGCTACAACACATGTATTACTGAATTGTCCCGAAGTTCAATAATTTTACAAGTAGGTTTGGAATTATACTATTAACCTATGTGCATAATCTACTCTTCTTTTAACTAATAAACATTGTAAAATATCTAACAGTAACTTTGTGAGTCAGTTAGTCCATGCTGATGTTTATCCTATATTTTCAGAGTGATTTAGAGATTACTACTTGTTAATTAATATGTAACAAAATTTTCATTATTTACACACTATATTATTTTCTAACTTCTCGATTTTCTTCAACTCTATATAGGTTCATAATCCAAAAAATGGCATATGTGATCCTTTTTCGAGTGATATAGCTTTGGGACCTACCCCACAAATCAAAATCATATTTATGTACTTTGTCAATGGATACAAGTTTCATATGGAAGAATGGTTTAAGAATAATAATATTATTAATAGCGGGGTATGGGTGAAAGGTGGTGATGATGACTAAGGTGGGGATATTGATTATTATGGTGTGCTCTAGAAGATTTTAGAAATAAAGTATGTTGATTGGCCAAAGAAAGGTTGGTACTTTTTCTATGTAAGTGGTTTGATCCCACACCAAATAGAGGTGCAAAGGTACTCCCACAATACAAAATAATAGAAGTTAATCACGCGAAGGAATACGAAATCTAAGATTCATTTGTCATAGTACAAAATGTGATGCAAGTGTATTACACTTCTTATCCGTCGACATGTAAAAATAAGAATGAATGATAGGTAGTAATTAAAACTAAGCCAGTTGGAAGAGTGGAAGTTGAGGATTCACTAGTTGTAGCGTACCAAAATGATATATCAAGTGTTCAACAAATTGTGGATAATGAATTAGAATATGAGCTGCATAATGAATGCATATACGAAGAAGTTGATTTGTCAGTTGAACAAAATTATGGAATTGGAACATCTATGGCAAATACGGAGGAAGATTCAGCTGATGAAAATGAATTCATTGATGAGGAAGAATTTTCTAATAAAAATGAAACAAGCGATGATGATAATTAACATGTTTGTTTTTTCTAACTTATGTAGTAATTATGCTTTTAAATTTGTTGCTAAAAAAATTAACATGCTATTTTTTTCTTATGCTTGTATTATTCAGATGGCTGCTGGAGGCAAATCAAAGAAGAAGAAACAAGTTTCACGTAACGTAGGTCATCTCCCTACCTCTCCACCGCCTGCACCTTCTGGTTCGCATGTGCCTCCACCTACATGTCTGTCTTCATTCCCACCTCACTTATACTCTATACCACACCTAGGGTATTCTGCTCTGTCATCTGCCCCTTACTATCATCATATGTCTTCCCGAGACATAAATGAGATATTTTCATCTAGACCTGCTTGCCCATCTATGCCTACACTTAGACTTGGAATACCCCCATCATCTACTCCAGTTATTCCATCCCATGAAATTCAATTGTCATCGTCCCCGTTATTCCTTTATCATCTTCCCCCATCATACCCTCTTATTCTTCTCCTAGCATGCTCACATCTTCTAGTCGGCCTATAAAGCACTCTTTCATGTCTTCATCTGAATCTACTCCATCTTTATTTATTATTTTCAATGATTGGTGGTGGAAAACTTCTTTATTTTTCATATTAAATCTTCGTTGGGAAAATCGTAGGAATTTCCCACCTCTTCTCTAGGAAGATATTTCCGACCAAGCATTTTCTTAATTATCTGTTTCAATGGGAGTGCAGTGGGAAAATTCGATTATCCCACCAGTTTCCCACTGATTTCGCTGTGGAAAAACTATGTGTTTCTAGTAGTGGGTCCCAGCTTCCTTTCGTTCAGGTTCCGGGCATTTAGTGTCATATTCGCCGTGGGAAAACTATGTGTTTCTCGTACTCATGGCATCGTCATTTGACTCTTCGGTCGCATGTCGAAACCTGAGACTCGGTTCTCCTAATTCAACCGATATTAAAGATTCGGCACCATAGAACAATGAGAACGGGGTGGCCCCAGTACTAGATTTTGAGGTCGTACAATATGCCATAGGACTTCGGGCAAAATTTCCTTCCATTTTTCTTTGGTGTTAGTCAGTTTCTTTTTGAGATTTTGGAGTATATTTTTATTCGTGGACTCTGCTTGCCCACTCCCACTAGGTTGATAGGGTGTTGATAGGATCCTTTTGATCTTATGGTCCTCGAAAAACTTGCTCACTTGGTTGCCGATGAACTACTTCCCATTGTCGCACACGATCTCAACCCGGATACTGAACTAGCATATTATGTGGTCCCAAGTGAAATTAATAACTTCCTTCTACCTGAATTTCTCAAATGCCTAGGCTTCCACCCATTTAAAAAAATAGTCAGTCATAAATAATATAAATTGAGCCTTACCGGGTGCCCATGGCAGGGGGCCAACGATGTTCACTCCATATTTCATGAATTTCTAGGGTGACAAGACCGAATGCATCAGCTCCCCGGCCTGATAAATCATTGGATCGTGCCTCTGACATCCGTCGCATTTTTGCACGAACTCTTTTTGCGTCTTTTTCATGTCTATCCAGTAGTAACCGACTCTGATTATCTTTCGAACCAATGATTTGGCTCCCGACTGATTTCTGCAGGTGCCGTCATGGACTTCCCTCAAAATGTACTCAGTATCTACCAGTCCTAGACATATAGCGAGTGGGACATTAAATGTTATCCTGAATATGGTACTGTCTTCGGACAAGCTGAACTAGCCCCATTCATACGCAGAGCTCTCCATTCTTTAGGATTCGAGGGCAGTTTTTTGGTCTTAAGGTAATCTACATATTTGTTTCTCTAATCCCAAGTTAATCTTGTCGAGTTTATCTCACTGTGGTCTTCTTCCACTACCGATTTCATGAGTTGTACGACCTTTCTTGAGTTGAATTCATCATCATCGACCGATGATCCTAAGTTAGCAAGAGCATCACCTCGCTGTTTTGATCCCAAGGTACATATTGCAAATTCCATCCATTGATTCGGTGTAACATCACTTATAACTTATCAAGGTACCTTCGCATCCATTCCCCTCTAACTTCGTACGTTCCATTGACTTTGTTCACCACGAGGAGGAACTCGCACTTAACTTCAATCACCTTGGCCCCCAGGTTTTAGCTAGTTCAAGACTTGCAATCATGGACTCATACTCGGCCTTGTTGTTAGTCAATTTTACAGTTCTACTAGATTATCTAACTACATTACCCGTCTATGGTTTCACCACGATGCCAAGTCCGGACCACTTTGTGTTCAAGTGACCGTCTGTAAAGAGGGTCCAGATTTTCGAGAAGGTCCCCATGTTCAACAACTTGTTCTCGGCCTCAAGTACTAGGGCCAGCGTGAAGTCGACCACGAAGTCCGTCAGAATTTGAGATTTAATGGTGATTCGGGGTTGATATTCAATATTGTACCCGCTAATTTCCACTGCCCATTTGGCCAATCGTCCTGAGAGCTCGGGCTTATGCATAATATTCCTTAATGGGTAAGTAGTCACAACATATGTGGGACGCCATTGAAAATATGGTTTTAAACTTAGAGGAGCTTAGCAAAGCAAGCGTCAATTTTTCCAGGTAAGTATATCTAGTTTCGGCCTCGCCTAGAGTCCTACTAACATAGTAGATAGAAATTTGCGTACCTTCCTCTTCCCCGGCCAGGACTCCACTTGTCGCTATCTCACACCAAGTATAGGTACAATTGTTCATATTCCTTTGGAGTATGAAGAAAAGGCGGGCTCGAAAGGTACCGCTTGATTTCTTCCAAAGCTTGTTGACCCTCCGGGGTCCATGTAAAATAATTCTTCTTCTTCAATAATGAGAAGAATTGATGGCTCTTGTCAAAGGACCATGAAATGAATCGGCCCAACGCGGTTATACGCCCGGTTAACCTTTGTACATCATTGACATTATCCATCACGGTAATGTCCTCTGTGGCTTTTATTTTAGGTTTGATCTCGATTCACTTGTTAGACACAATGAACCCGAGATACTTCCCTGCCGACTCCGAATGCGCATTTCTCCAGATGTAGCTTCATATTGTATATCTTCAATATGATGAAGGTTTCCTGCAAATATTTCAATGGTCCTCTGCTCGGGGGGACTTAACTAAAATATTGTCAATGTAAAACCTTCATTGATTTTTCCATTTGTTCTGTGAACACATGATTTACTAGGCATTGGTAAGTGGAATAGCATTTTATAGTCTGAATGACATTACGTTATAGCAGTAGGTGCCATACTTAGTGATGAATGACATTTTTTTCCTAGTCGCTCGGGTCCATCCGAATTTGGTTATACCCCGAGTAGGTATGGAGAAAGCTGAGGATCTCGTGGACGGCCGTCGCATCGATCATGCGATTGATGTTTGGCAGAGCAAAAGAGTCATTGAGGCATGCCTTCTTCAAGTATTTGTAGTCCACACATATTCTTAATTTATTCTCCTTTTTAGGAACTACCACTAATTTTTCTAACCAATCCGGGAATTTAACCTCCCGCATGGACATTATTTTAAGGAGTTTAGATACCTCATCTTTGATGAATGCATGCTGGAGTTCTGACTGAGGCCTCCTTTTTTGTTTAACTGGGTGGAACTTTGGGTCTAGGCTCAGGCTATGAGTACTTATCACCGATGGAATCCCAGTCATGTCGAGGTAGGACTAAGCGAAATAATCTATGTTAGCTATAAATAATTTAATGAGTTTTTTCTTGAGCTCAGGACGGTATACCTTCCGATCGAGCAGGTGCTCGATCAATATGACTTGCTCTAGTTCTTCAACCATTGATTTGGTGGCGTCCGAATCATCAGGGGCTATGACAGACTTGGGAACTCCGTAGTCATCGTCCTCATACATCCCTTGCTTCTCTGATTGGGTCGGGTTTGATGTCAGTAATTTCTATTTGGTTTCTTCATTAGTGACCGAACCTAGATCCTTTGGTGTTGAAAAGGCTGATATCGGGACTATCTTTCGACCGTGAACATCTCCTTTATGGCTGGTTATTCTCTGTAAATTGTCTAAATCCCTCCTAGCATTGGGAATTCAACACTTGGTGCAGCGTCAAGGTCACTGCCCTTATGTTGTGAATTCATGGTCTCCTGAACAGAGCATTGTACCTCATATCTCCTTCGATCACGTAGAACTTGGTTTCCTGAATGATCCCTACGGTGTTCACCAGTAATGTTATCTCCCCTTTAGTGGTCTCACATGCCATGTTGAATACGTTTAGAACTCGGACTGCAGGCACGATTTGGTCTTGTATACCTAGCTACTCCATGACCCTACATCTGATTATTTGGGCGAGCTACCCGGATCAATTAACATATGCTTAACTCAATATTTATTTATGAGTACAGATATTACCAGTGTATCGTTGTGGGGCTTCACCATGCTTTCACCGTCCTCGTTGTTGAAAGACAAGGTCTTTTTTGGCACGTAATCTCGGGTCCGTTTTTCCCTTGTGATGGATACTTTGGTGCGCTTTAACATCGGCCCCTCGGGGACGTCGACCCCACTGATGATCGCGTTAATGACGTGTTGAGGCTCCTTCTGCTCGATCTACTTACTAGAATGTCTATTCCTGAAATAGGTTTTTGGCTTGATTGCGCAGGAACTCTCGAAGATGTCCGTTGTAGAACAACTGAGCTACTTCCTCTCTCGATTATCAACATTCTTCTATTCTATGGCCGTGAGTGCCATGATATTTACATATTAGGTTAGGATCCCTTTGGGCTGGATCAGACTGTAGAGGTCGAGTCCACTTGGGTTATTTGATGCGTCCGATGGCTGATATGATGGCAGCAACATCGACGTTCTCTGATAAACCCCGACACTTCCTTAGGCCCGACGAGCCTGTCAAAACCATTTTTGCTCATGAGTTCCCAGTTATTTTGACATTGATCACTTCTCTGTTCATTTCTTGAAGGATTTCGCGCTACCCTATTACCTCTGCGGTCTCCATTGTATAGTTAATACCGATCCCTATTTGATCTTAGTTCACAATCAATTTCTCTCTTTACTTTGCCGACTGCTCTGACGGGATAAACAGACCTGGAAGGGGGCCCAAGCTGATCATCTTCGAACCTAATTTTTTAATGATACCGGTTATGTACGTCGGCCAAAAATGCAGCCGAATATTCTATCAGATTTTGCTTCAACTACTCTGAATCCAACGAACTTCGAGCATTGAGTCCTTGGGTGAAGGCCTGAACGGCCCTATCATCCGTGATCTGAGGCAAGTCCATCTGTTTTATTTGGAATCAGGATACGAATTCTCTGAGCATCTCATTATCTCTATGTTTTAATTTGAAAAGGTCTAACTTCCTGGTCTCGACCTTGATGGCCCCGGTGTGTGCTTTAACGAAGGAGTCTGCAAGCATAGCTAATGAGTCAATAGAATAAAGGGCTAGGTTGTGATACCATATCATAGCTCCCTCTGACAAAGTTTTCCCGAACTTTTTCAGCAGTATGGATTCGATCTCACATCCTTCAAGTCGTTCCCTTTGATGGCGCACATGTAGGAGGTCACATGCTCATTTGGATCAGTTGTTCTGTTGTATTTAGGAATCTCGAGCATGCAA
Source organism: Nicotiana glauca (assembly GCA_026770625.1). Taxonomy (NCBI): domain Eukaryota; kingdom Viridiplantae; phylum Streptophyta; class Magnoliopsida; order Solanales; family Solanaceae; genus Nicotiana; species Nicotiana glauca. The sequence continues at coordinate 51,465 of MU737024.1, read as the reverse complement.
AACTTCTTTGGGATTGTCTTCGGAGCCACGCTCGGAGGAAAATGTTTTTGAACAAATTTCTTGTAATCTAAGCCCTTCAATATCGGTGGTGATCCTAGGATTTGGTAGACCCTGGAATTGTAGGTTTCCACATTTTTGTCATTGGCTTTTCTCCTGATTCTACCCATTTTGTCAGCTCCTCAAGCATCTTTATGATCTCGGGGTTAGTCCCGAGTTCAACTTCATTCAGTCTCTTAGTGACTGGTTCATTTTTGTGGGTGATTTCTTGGGAGGGCTCGGGCTCAATCCTGTTGGGGCGTGGCTTTGGTTCTGCAGCTAGGCTATCGCTGCCTATTGGGTCTGTAGCATTTCAAAGATCACCCGCAAGTTGATCCCATCACCTTCACCATCGTGCGTATTTTGGGCAGTCGAGTGGACCTCCATGCGGACGTTGTTCAGGTTCGAGAGGTAAATTTGCATTTATGGCCACAAGTAAATTAGCGTCTATCGGGTCCGCAACTGGAATTTCATTGAGATTGACGGGGGGCACCTCGTTACCGGGTGCTATATTGTTGTTCTCGCCATGGTGACCGGACTCCGCATCCATGTGTAGAGGGGCAGATTGGGAGTTCGATATTTTAAGCTTTTTCCTGAAATTAACGACACTCCAAAGAACAAGTGTAAATAGGGTGTGTTAAGGAAATTTATATCAAATTACCACTATTATCTTTAGCCCCACAGTGGGCGCTAATTTTTTTATCCTCAAAATTGGATAAAAATTAAATTTGTAAGTGGTTTTAAGGATACGCGGATTAATTCGATACAAATGGTAAATTGCGTTAAATTAGACAGATAAAGGTGTAGTAAATTCAAACTGTGCGAGGAAGATGATTCCAAACTTAGTGAAATTTCCACCCTCGTTCCGGACTCACAATGGCTAGCACTGATGAACAAAAATAAGAGTTTTCGATAACATAAAAATAATAGTATATATTGCCTTAGTATGCATGCTACAATATCCTTAATAAATTAACAGACACCCCCTCCCCCAGCAACTATATAGTAGAAGAATTCTGCTCTAGGTACAATTCCATAAAAAGTAAAATATCTTTTGCTTAACTGATTGTCGGTTCTTCAACAATATGTACCGAGATTCGCACCGTGATATCTGGCTGGTCGCGATATTACGGCCTTCAGTTGGTCGTGCTTAATTGCCTGATAACGTTCTTCGAAGTCTTTCGGGGTTTGGACTGATCCCGAATCATGACCCCGATAATTTCGAGGGCGGGCATCATGCCCCGGACTCTGACTCGATGAGACCCTTGCCTCGATTCCGGTTCTTCTTCATCACGTCTTGAGCTCGATTTATCCCATCAGAGGCCGGAGTATACTATGAACCCCGTTTTATCGGTATACACTATATAAATAACCCCTCAACCCCCCTCCCCTACCTTAGAGACCAAACTAAATGATGGAAGTGACGCGTGTATTAGATTAAATAGTACCAATGTCAGACAGATTCCCTAATTATTCTACTGATCAAAGAAACCTTTTCTTTAAAGGATAAATAGTCTATTCAGCCAATAAATTAGAGCTATATCAATCTCGTGAAGTAAGAACCTTGTTTCCATGCAAATATACTTGTACCTATCAAAGGAAAAACGATAAACAACTTCAAGTAATAATTATTTCTTACTGAAACAGGTCATACTTACACGTATATCTTGGAATTACCAAATTCTCTAAAATGAGAAAACACAGGCTAGCTGGGAATAACTCTCCATTCCCTTCACTAAATTCTATATATGCGACTGCTACCCCATGTGCTCTTCTGTCCCTTACCCCTTTCTTAAAAACTTAATTCCCCTCTGCATTTCTCCAGCCATGTCAAGCTCAATAACCCTAATCAAGACAAACCCTAGTCAATTACCTTATTAATGCCACCCTACACATATCTTGAGGGGAAGTCAATATCCAACCGATTCAATTTAACTCGGTACTTTGGACAATAAACCAGAAGTGGAGCCACGATTTAAAGCATATTGATTCTAAATTTTAATTCTTTTGAGTTTCTGAATTTTAAACTAATAATTTATACATAATAAATAAATTTCTTAAGACAAATATAAGGTTTGAACTAAAACTTATGGATTCTACCAAACTAGCTTCTTACGATCTAGCTCTGTCACTATATATATATATGCATGTGTGTGTAATAATCTACTGAATTCGAAAAAATATTTAAGTTTGAATTCATAAGTTGAAAAGTATAAGTTTAGTGCTAATACATAACCTCATAGATTGAAAACATGCATCAAGTATCATAAATTCTGAATTTGGATATGCACACATATATCTAGAACTTTTTTTAAAACCAATGCCACTATTTTCTTTCCATTTTGAAATTTGCCCTCCTCTCAACATATTATTTTCTTTCCCCCTTTGGCAATCACTCTATGACATACCTCCCAACATTAAAAGCATGCAGAAGAAGAACAGAGGAAAAAGAGGAAAAATAATTAATGATAAGAAACAAGATTACAATTGATGTATACATGGAGTATATTAAAAGATAGAAGCTCGAAAACTAGGTCTAGGGATAGGGTATACAGAGAGGCACATTCCTTGAATTTCTTAAATTCTCTACCTTCATTGTATACATTTATTTCATTCATTCCTTATCCTTAATTACATGTAGAGTAGGTGAAGAAACCTAGCTATAATAATTATACACTCAGAGATACAAACAAAAAGGGGCTTAGTTAAAGACTAAGATCAGAGTCATGATATGATAATATTCTTGTTGGCGATTAAAAAAGAGTATATAGATAATACTTAAATGGATTGATTCCTTGTAGTTGGTGGCAATTTTGGAAGGATTGAGTAATACAGAAGAAAAAGTGGAGAAGAGAACACAAGTATATGGCTTTATTATGCTAGGAGGACACTGATCTTAACTGTAAAAAGTTCTGAAACAGATCTCTGGTGGGTGATGATAATAATACAAGGAAAAGGGAATCCATGTTGTATTGTATCTGACTTATGTGTACCCTTATAAATAAATAAATAAAAACCTTCAAAAAGCTATAGTGTCTGCTAGTTTTATGAGTTAGTTTTATATTGTACTGACAGAATGTCAGTGAGGTATTGAATGGAAAAATTAGTTTACTGCATTCCATGCAGTTTTTAGTCAGTTTCTTCACCCCTTATACCCCACATAGGTTGATCAGCTAAATATCTTNTAAAAATTGTTTACTGGCTATATATGTACTGAAAAAACTGCTACGCCAGCATATTCTAAAAGCATCCTTTGTTCCTGTCCCATGATGCCCAAAGGCAACTTGAGGATATCCACGCACCCCATTAAAATTGGGGGAGAAAGACAAGATAAGATAAAGAATGATGAACTTTCCTTTATGTGTACCCCAAGACTAACGGGTTCCCTTTAGCAAAAGGGCTTAACTTATTTACATTGATGGTGTAAAAGAATCTTTACAGTGTTAGGTCAATGTTTTAAAGATAATTAGATGCATTGTCCTTAACAATCAAATTAGCTATTTGAAAAATAAGGCAATTAATTTTTTTTAAAAGGGGTAAAAAAAAAAAAAAAAAAAAAAATGTGTGTGTTTGATTTGATGGAGAATGTTATTCACAATAAGTCATTTTCTGGTGTTTAGCTGTCAGAAAATATTTTGCAGTTAAAACATTTTCCATCAAATGGAAAATATGACTTCTATCACTTGTGGGCAGGAATCGCTTTCCTTCACGATTATATCAACTCTTAACTTTTATATTACTGTTTTAACCATTAGACATTATTATCAATTTTAAAAAGGGCATCCCGATGTAAGAAGCATCCCGTACTTATCCAGGGTTTCGGGAAGGTCCGTACCTTAAGGGTGTGATATAGACAAGCTACTCTAATGCAAGTGTTAGTGAATGCTTTCACGGCTTGAACCCACCTATAGATCACATGGAGACAACTTTACCCTGCTTCAATGCTTCCCTTCATTATTATCAATCTTAAGTACTCAAAGATTTCATTAACACACTATTCTGTTTGTTGATATCGTTACCGATCCTTAATAGTTATGCTTTTTCAAGAACATATTTTTCACTATCCTACAAACACTGAAAATATTTTCCAGAGAATAAGCCATTTTAAGAGAAATATTTTTCAGAAAACAACTTCCACCATAGCAAACACACCCTAAGAAGAAGAATAAAACCTTCTCGATCCTTTTGCCACCTACAAAACCTTGAACTTTTATCAGCAAGACTTGATACAAAAGAAAAAGCTTTTTGTTCTACCAAATTAGAAGTGAGATCTTTCTTTGTTATTAGAAGCTAATCCAAACATATTGCGTTTAAGAAACTCTTAAAGGGAAAACAAAAAACTAGAAAAAGGTAGATTCTCAAAGGCAACCCTAATTGTAATTTCTAGTAATAGTCAATCAGTTTGTAATACTTGTATCATGGTCTGAGAACTCGACAATTATTCCCTAGAATTCATCGATTATGTTGTCTTAATTTCCTGGAGATACCTATGTAAATAGCATATGATCCATAAACTCAAAATTTAAAAGTCACACACATATAATGTTTCACAAAAGAGTTTTCTCATGCTTTGAGAAATATTTGAAGCCTTTCATAATATCTTTAAGTCATTCTTACACTCTGCAAGTTTAGCATAAAATCAGAAAGAAAAAAGTGAAAGAAAGAAAGAGGAGGGAGAGTGAAACATACAGAAAGAAATGAACAAGAGATTGACAAGTTGTTGTGATTATCATAGGAGTTGTATTTTTGTAGGCAACCCAACTTTTGCAAATTCACTTCACCTTAGGATTTTCAAAGCCTCAGCTCAAGATCCAATTCCTCTATGGCGCTTGGGATCCTTTCACTTGCTTCTGATTGAGGACGACATCTTTCCATTGAACTTGTTTTATGGAAGAGATTTGTAAATGGAGTATTATTTTCCTCATCAACTCTCCTTCTTTTGCAATTAGTAACTGCAACATGGTCTTGTTTAGCCCTAGAGTTAGAGTCTATGACTTCAAGATTCCTCTCTACTTTCTTGAAATCTATAGATTTCAACTTTTGCTCTTCATGATTTTTCACATTTGAGAGACAAGAATATTTGTCAGCCACCAAGTTTGACCATGAAGGAGGGGATGACAAGTTGTTCTTGTTTTGTTCTTGAACTATTGGTGAAAACGACGAAAGAGTTGCTAAGGTCTTTTGAGAAGAAACCCTAATTGGCAAGGGATCAGAATTAGGTGACCTTAGAACTCCATGGTCAGAGTCAGAATTAGGGTTGTACATAAAGGTACAAATTTGATGAGAAGGGTGTTGAACATGGCTATTATTGTGATGAGGAGGAATAAATACTTGATTTTGATGATCACCACTTGGAATATTAGATGGAGGAGATTGCTTCATTCTTGCTCTATCCCTTCTATGAACATTCATATGACCACCTAGAGCTTGAGCTGACCTGAATTCTCTTCTACAAAAGCTACAAGTATAAGATCTTGGTGGCCATATACAACCTCCAAGAGCTCCAGCTGCATCTTCCGCGAACGCCTGCTCCTCCCACGAATCGCCATATGAAGAAGGATTATTTGATAATGTTATGTCATGTTTTCTCTTTGCACTCATCCAATATCTTGCTTGTTCCATTTCACCTCACAATTTTAGAATAAGGGATATACAGAGTTTGGGATTGTCCTTGTTTGATCAAGATTTTGACCGAAAAGAAAAAGCTACAAGAGAATAATATTGTTGGGAAGAGATGAAGACATTTGATGAAGGATATTGAGCCAAAAGTTGTTTAAGTTAGGGAAGAGGAAGGTGGAATGGTGGGTACTCTAGTGACCATCTCATGCAGCTAATCTTTTGGTTTTTAGCAGTCTTCAAATAAGCAATAGTAGTGGAAGACCAACATTAGTACTGTGCATTACTGCAAAGATTGAAGTTTTATACACTTACATTAGAAGTATAAATCTTTTAAATTATTATACTATAATAATTTTTTTTTACCTTCCGCGAAAAACTTAAATCTTACCGTAACAACAATATCTTGTACGGGTTTCTTAATCTTGTGGGTGGGGTCCCCATATGACCTTCCTCTACGGCGAGAACAGTCGAATGTAAACTGAGATCATCTGATATTCACTGATTTAACTGTGGTTGTGTGTGTATGGGGGGGGGGGGGGGGGTTGTTGACATAACAAACCCTCAAAAGAAAATGAAAACGAAAGTAATTGTATGCTAGTATATATCTAACAGTGCTAACAAACCCTAGAGCTAGGTTTTCACATTATATTGATTAAAAAAATATCTTGGTTTATTCTTGAGCAAAACAACAAATTAGGTTCAGCTTAATATGTCTTTCATTTTCGTAGACGGGGGACACATATCGATCGACGTGACAATCATGCCTGCTTGACAAAGCCTCTTTTTCTTTCGGTCTCCCGTTAAACAAAAAAAAATTTTTGATGACACGAAAGTTGTGCTCGACGTCTTTTAAGATAGGAGCTCCTAGGCAAAACAGATGATGCTCTTATTTGGGGATGTGCTGGGGAAATGATGCCTCTTCAGTCCACTTATAATTTGAATCGAAAAATGCCCCTAAAAATATTTATCGTGTTATTTTTGCAGATTTTTTATATATTTTTCTGCGGAAAGATTATATAACTAAAAAAAAAATTTTAATAGACTACAAAACGAAATCTCCCGAAATAGATTCGTACACATGCGAGTTGTATGTAGTAAATGACAGGAATATTGACAGTCACATTATATAGTAGAAGCACGAAGGCCAAAGGCCCAAAGCTGTCAAATTTGGGCAATGAGCAGAATGAAACATTGCTAGATGAATAGGCGCAGGTTTGAAGTGTCTAAGTTCTATGCCCTTGTGACTTTTCCCTTGGTAACACAACTTAAAATATTAAATCACGTTGAAGTAGATTACAAAAATAGAAATCAATTAAGTTTGTTCCTTTACATTGGTATACGATGAAGGAAAATTTACTAGAGGTGATGATTAGATTTCGTATGATTACAAAATAGGACAATCAAACATAAGCTAAGCTCTTTAAGCAAAGAAACATGCTAGAACTAAATTAACTTGTTTAAAAAGAGCAGATTAAGGAAGAAAAGGGGGAAAAACTGAATAGGAAAAGCCTTCCCTTAAGCTTTGTTTGGTTGATCCATATAAAATGTTTACGTTTTAGCCCAGGAAAGAATTTCAGACCAACAATTAAAGATTAGTTAATAGAATGAGTGAAAATTATTTACACCCCCAATTTGCTTTAAAAATCAAACTCCCTCCTTATCTCGAAGAATAGACATTCTCCCCTATATATCAATTGACTCTTTAAAATGCTTATTTTATCCTTACGTTATCAATCTGTATTTTTTTTTTTTCACTTTTGCAAAATTATGATAATTTTTCTATTTTTAATATAACAAGCTTACCTATAGAAAAAGTAAATAATATTTTTGAGATCAAAAAAGAAAAGTAAAAAATATTAACTAACTGTATAAGTTAATGATGTTCTTTAATGGAACAATTTAGCATAATAAATTATAGATTTATATATACAAAAATGAAAACTCTAATATGTATTTACACAAATAAAAATAAAAGAGTGGAGAAATATATTTAAACATATTTTGTCATGACCCAAATTTTCCTCCGAAGGATGTCGTGATGGCAACTAGACTCTACGACTAGGTAATCCTAACAAATAACAACAACTGAACAGATATATAATAACAAGTTACTGAAAATGACTGAATAATAAATAAAACCTTCTAAAAATAGAATCTCAAAAATACACACCCAAAACCAGTGGAACTGAGTCATAAGCTCTGTAGAATGCAACTAGAGTACTACTAAATTATTGTCCGAAAGGAAATATAATAGTAATGAAAATAAAGGAAGGTGATTCCGAGGCCTGCGGACGCCAAGGAGGCATACCTTGAAGTCTCCGATAAAAGCAGCTAATAGGAAATCTCTATCGACCGGCACAAGCGGATGTACCTGGATATGCACAAAAAGATGTGCAGAAGCATAGTATGAGTACACGACAATGGTACCCAGTAAGTATCAAACCTAACCTCAGTATAGTAGTGATGAGGCTAGGTCAAGATACCTACTAGGATATGAAATAGAGAGTATAAAAATGTAATACGAGTAAGTAACCGAAAGTGAAGAATAACTGATACAGAACAAGATAATAGCAAGAACTAGTACTGGAAATTAACAATAGAAATAGCATAAAAAAGCAACTAAAGGGATACAATAATCAGGTACGGATTGCAAAACTGCTATAATAATAAAGAATGAAGCAACACAAAATATTCCTTCCACAGCACTTTGCAACATGAATCAAACAGCAAGAAACACAACGAGGTACCGCCTCGTATATAATGAAATCAAACCGAGGTACTGCCTCATATAATCAAGAATCACAAACGAGGTACCGCCTCGTATATAAAGAAATCAAACAGAGGTACTGCCTCGTATAATCAAGAATCACAACCGAAGTACTGCCTCGTATTCACATTTCTCAATTTCAATTACAAACTTTCCTTATACCGCTGCATGAGCCTTACATTTAAAAATAGGTTTTAAAAATAGTTTTTCCCGAAATAGTTACACTCACTTTAGCCCACCTTATGACGCCGCGTGGCTTCACATAGTTTCCCTACAAGAAATCGCGCACATAAGTCCCACCTTATACCGCCATATGCACATCAGCCCCACCCTTATACCGCCGAATGCATATCAATATCATATCACAATAACAAAAGTCGCACCACAAGTGCCCACATATCACAACTTTCCAATAACAATAATATTAATATATCTACAACAATAGCACATGGCTGCATCACAATGTATACAAGAATATCAACAACAATAATGGATGGAAAAATTCTCAATAAGATAGATGTTTCAACAATAACCAATATCGCCTCAACGTATTAACGACTTTCACAACTTCAATACCAAATAACTCAATAATGAGAAAATAATATACAACCACGATATTAAATAAGTCTAACTTACAATAAAGAAAATAATATTCGACAATGAGTCTCACATAATGGAAGTCAACAAGTAAAGGTGCAACACAAACAATGAATTCAAACAATGATAATTAACCATGAAGAGATAACATGTAATAATAAAGGGGACAACAACTTCAACTAAGTATGGGAGCAATTTAGCAAGTGATATGTAGAACAAATACTAAACAAGTCAACTAAGGCATATAAGGATAGTCTAACACAATTAAGGATAATTTGATTATGAGAGAATTTAGAACATAATATAGCATTTTAATTAAAGCATGGAAACAGTCTAAGTAGCCTAAACCGGTCAAATACTACGTACGACCCGTGTACCAACTCGTCACCTTGCGTACATGGATTTTACTGAGCACAACTGAATCAAACAATACCAATCTTAAGGGGTAGTTCTCTCACACAAAGTTAGGCAAGACACTTACCTCACTTAGGCCGATTCAACACTCGGAAATAGTTTTTCCCTTATAATACCCCTCCACACAGCTCAAATCTAATCCAAAATCAACTCAATATCATCAAACTGTGCTAGGATATTCAATTGCAATAGATAAAGTAAGAATTTTTATATTTCTTCTAAAAAGTCAACAAAAGTCAACCCGGGACCTGTCCGGTCAAAGCCCGAGTCCAATGGTAGATTCCGTCTACCCATAACCCCATGAGTTCATATATGTGATTAGTTTCAAAATCTGAGTCCAAATCGACTCTCAAAACTTAATTTCTTATTTTTCAACAAACTTAGCAAAGCTTCTCCAATTTCTACTTTGATTCATATGATTTTGATGTTAAATTCTAAGATATCTTGATGGAATATGATTAAAAATGGATTAGAATTACTTACCCAAGGTTTGTAGGTGAAAATCCCTTCTCCAAATCGCCTCGTACCGAGTCTAGGGTTCAAAAATGAGAGAATGAACTCAAAAATCCCGTCTCCCAGCTATTTGATCAGTTGTAGATTTCGCAATTGCGAATAAAGCCTCGCAATTGCGGCACTGAAGGCTTGGGGAAATTCTTCGCAAATGCGAAGATAGGATTGCATTTGCAACCCCTATTGCCCTCGAAATTGCGACAAGATCATCGCAATTGCGAACCTATCCCATCCCAAAAGATCTTCGCAAATGCAAATATTGGGTTCGCAAACAGACGTGGCCTACCTTCGCAATTACGATCAAGAATCTGCAAATGCGAGATCTGAGGGCTTGTGCAGAAAAACCAGCAATTCAATTCTAACAACAATTCGCTAAGCGTCCGAAACTCACCCGACCTCTCGGGGCTCTAAACCAAACATCCACAAAAGTATAAAAATATCATACAAACTCACTTGCGCGATCAAAATACAAAAATAATATCTAAAACTACGAATTGAACTCTAAAACGCATGATTTTCAAAGAGATTTTGAAGAACTTCTAAAATTTCCTCCTCCGACTCCTATCAAATCAACTCCGAACGACGCCAATTTTTGCAAACAAGTTCTAAATGTCATAATGGACCTATTCCAAGTCCCAAAATCAAATTCTGAGCTCAATAGCTAAAAGTCAACCTATGGTCAGACTTTTCAACTTAATTGCCAAATTTCAGCAAATCAACCTACGGACTTCCAAAATCAGTTCCGAGCATATGCCCAAGTCCGAAATCGCGATACGAAGCTATCAGAGTCATAAAACACAGTTTCGGGGTCGAAAAGTCAAAGTTTGGTCAATATTTTTAAATTTAAACTACTAAGTCTAGAATCAGGGGTCCATATCAATCCGAAAGCTTCTCAGAACGAAACTAAGCAACTTTGCTAGTTATAAAGACCTAAACACACAAGTGTGAAGTAATAAAAGGGGTGACATGCCGCAGTTACACAAAATGACCGATCGAGTCGTTACATATTTTAATGCAGGTAATACAAAAATAAATTAATTAAAATAGACGTAAATTTTATAACAAGTTCATAAAATTATATATTTTGTATTGTAAAGGAATTTTAATTTATAATTTCAAATAGATTTCATTAATAACAATAAAAATTCGTTATTCTATAGACAATATATAAGAAGAGAAGTAGACCTTAAGTATAAACATACTCACACCCGCACCTACAAACATACATAGAAATTTAATGCACAAAATATTAAAGTAACAATCATAAAATAATAGTGTTAAATTTTGTAACAAATTCATAAAAGGATTAGTCTAGTTATACTTTTAATGAACTTCAATTAGAAATATTTAATAAGATATAAAATAATTTATATTACAGGTAAAATACCTTGATTAAAAAATAAAATATTTTGTATAATATAAAAGGTATTATATAGACGGATGACTAAAAATATCAAGAGAAAAATAGATATTGTGTAACATAAGACAAGGAGAACGTCTATTGTCCAAAGTTGAGAAAAATAATATAACTCTTAAAGAAAAATTGATGAAATGATCAATAATCTTCACCCAAATAGAATAGTCGCCTTTCTAAAAGTTGGAAGGTCTTTAATTAAAGGTGTCAAAGACGCCTACTGGCCTAATCATTTACGTTGGCTAATGAGCTCGCAACTTTGTTAATTAGCTTCTCTGAGATAATATTTAAACTTGGCGTAATTGGTAAAGTTCATATCACGTGATCAGAAGATCATGGGATCGAGCTGTGAAAATAATATCTTGCAAAAATACAGGATAAGGCTACCTACAATAGACCCTTATGGTCCGATATTTTTCTGAACTCCGCGCATAGCAGGAGCTTAGTGCACCGGGCTACCTTTTTTCGAAATTGTATATATTGAGTTCACAATCTTATGTACTTTTTATTGTGTACACCACGGAGTTGGATGATCCTATCCATGATGTTTTCGTATATGTATATTGCAAAGTTCTGATTTATATAACATTGATTTTTGTTAAGAAATTCCAAAAGCTTGAGATATACTAGAAGACACAACAATTTCTCTCAATTAAAGTGTCACACTTAACAATCTCATGCACATTCGGAGCTAGGCATATGGAGTGCGGGCAACATATTATTGGGACTCATATTCATTGGATGTAAACTAAAAATATGGGTACGGTTTTAATGCAATATATGTTTAGAAAATAGATATTCAGCCTAAGTAACTCCAAAAAGCTAACTCAAAATGACAATGGCCGAGGATTATATGAGAAGACAACACCAAATTTCCTCAATCAAATGTGGGACACACTCAGCACTCTTGCTTTCTGCTTTCAAGTTGCTTCCCAATTCCAATAGAACAGCATTTACTGTCTTTCATGCATAAATTAACATCGATATACAAGTTTTAGGATACGACTTCACTAAATATCAGTAAATTGAACCGGATAAGTCTATCCGTCGAGTTGTTCACAAACAACAATTGTTTCATCACTGAATTGACATTACAGGGACGTGATATCTCAAATAGTGAATCGTGGACCAAAATGATTTTGTTCTTTTCTCTATATTCTGAAACGCAATAATCAACATAGGTCAACCAAAAGATTGATATTTATTACTGGAAAAAATTTATTAACGAAGTAACAATAGATTATCAAGAAATTCTATTATATAGCTACAAAGCGATATAACAACAGATTAGCTACGTAGCTCATAGGTTATTTCAGTCCTTTTTGTGGCGAATCAAGAATTTGGTTATCAAATAGGAACTCTCGAAACTGGACCTAATAAAATAACTGTTGTTCTCCCGGTAAAAGTCCTCATATAGAGAGTTCTTTTCTTTTCCTTTTTTTTTTTCGAAGGGGTAAGCATACATGCACTATTTACATAACTTATGTTTTTTACGTAATTTAATACAAACTAATGGGATACCAATATTATTAAGTTGGACACAAACTCCCATCTGAATGAAGGAGGGGGCGTGTGTTAAAAGGTACTCCCTCCGGTCCACGATAAGGGTCCAATTTACTTTTAGCACGCCCATTAAGAAAATATTAAATCCTATATAAAATTACCTAGTATGACTAAACTATCCTTATTTAGTAAGTTAATGTGATGAGAGACAAATTTTTTAAGGAATATGCACATAAGGGTAAAAGAGTAAAAATAAATTGAATTTTTTTCTTGATTACCTAACTAGACACTTATTTTGGACCAAAATAAAAAGTAAATTGGATACTGTGGACCAGAGAGGGAGTATAGTTAAAGAAAGTTCACGTGGGGGATTACCAGACCAAAATTCCTCAGAATTTTTCCTTACTTCCGGATTCCGGCAAATACAAGGCATATTTTAAGCATAAGGAATCTTATTTTGAGCCTTAAATATAGGAAACATGCTGGTCACAAGATCAACAAAAACAGGATCTTACGTTAAAGATTATTCTCAATTCAGTCAAATATACAAAGAAACCTTCGACTACAATCTACTATCCCAAAACTTCCTAAGCAACAGATTCTAAGAAACTACCCTAAATACATAAGTACTCGGAAGTGTTAAAATAAATATCTTTTGTGGCTTTATAAATAAAAAAACAAAATTATCTTGGAAGATAATAAGCCTTAGGTATGAAGAAATTTATCTGAAGAGAAATGCAAAAGGATTGCTTAAGCTTAGCACAATGAAAGAAGTACAAATTTATTTAAAATGAAAGTGAAACAACTAATAAAACCAAAACACAACAGCCGCCCTAATCCTTCTTCTCTTGATCTTTTTGTCATGTTTGTATATGCCTCAAAAAGCTTATCCAACAGCAAATGTGCATCTTTTGAATCCAATTTCTTTATGCTAATAAGCTTATAAAAAAAAAGAAGTAAGTGTGTCACTTCTGCTAAATTACATATACTCAACACTTGAACAATCTCTTTTTAAGTCAGAAATCCATGTGATTTTAATATTTAGCCAGCAAGTACACGATTGATCGATTAATAGTGCCAATAACAAAAATACAAAATAGGACAGTCAAACTACGAGTGCCTTATTGGCTTGACTAGAAAGCATCTTTCGGTGTAGAGAGATTTTATATTCTATTTGAAGGTCCTAGAGTGATTTGATTCCATATATACATGTTTATTATCATAATTATTACTAGTAAATAACTATTAAAAATATTAGAACTAATAACTTAATTTGTCATATTTGAGTCTCTAACTCTTCGAAGATCTTTTTACCGTTTACTTTTAATATTAGATAACATGTCTAGTTAGAGAATAACAATTTTTCTTTGTTTCTTTCTTTGTTTCGTTGTTTCTTTTATTTTTTCCTTGATTAGGGTTTAGGGATTTAAGTGCATATTTATGTATTAAAGTAATAATGTACTATATGCGTAGTTTATATTACTTTCCAACCATATTCGCTAAGGATATCTGACAGACACAACCCAACTAAGTGGAGGTTCGTCCTAAATAATCAGGAATTAAACAAATTGAAGATCATTTCTGTGATGAAGTACCGATCACATTGTTTACCTCGAAATACGAGTAACAATTAAACTTATAATGTAGTTATAAGGATACGTAATCTAATTCAATGCCAATTGATAAATAACTAAATAAATAAAGGAATTAAGTAATTTAAATAGATCAAACCCGTATAATTGCAAGTTATCGATCCCGAATTGGATTAGACTCGAGATCAAATGCCAAGAATAGTAAGGGCAACAATATCAGTATGACAATAAGAACTATAAAGAGTGAATAAAAGAGTGTTTGTATTTCTCAGCAGAAGTGTAAGCAAGAACACATATATGATGACAATTGACTCCTCTACAAATGAATAGGATTCTTCTTTATATAATAGAGGAATCCTAAATAAGGTATAACTCTAATTGCGGAAGTAAAATACATGATTGATATCATTAACCGTTAATGGTACTACCAGTTCTGAGATTCTCGCTGGGATTGGTGGTCTATCGCGGATATCTAGTGATTCTATTACTATCGTGTCGAGTTAGCATTATCTCGATCCCTTAGTCTTCATATTCTCTGAGCCCGAACTTGTTTCGATACCAGCTCATTCTCGAGACATGCCACCGATCGCGTAAAATCTGGTATCCTCAATTTTTACCGTATACAGATAGTCCCCGCATTTCTTAAAATGAAATAATAAGAAACGATTTTGAGTCTTCGGGCTTCTTATTCTTCCCGAAATACCAAATATTCCAATTTCCATTTTTCCTTGCTTACGAAAACAAAATGGCCAAAATATCTAAAACTTTTCCGCAAAAGAAAACCGCTCAGGTTCGGGCTAAGGAACACACCAAATGTCAGTCTCAGAGGGAGACCTTTGAAGAAATCCATACTCGGGGCTTTGTTCTTTCGACCGAGATCGATGGACCCAGAATGACAATTTGAACTAGAGTTTCAGTAGCTCTTAGGCTTAACAGTCGAGTGAGGATTTACTTGAACTAAAAGTAAAGTTAGCCCTTAAGCTTTATAGATAGTCCTCAAGTGAGAGTTTGCTCCAACTCGAGTTAAGATAGCCCTTGGGCTTTGTATACATCTAAAATTGGAGAGTCCGATTTTATGATCGTTATGGCATTTCATAGCCCGTTTTTGGAAGCCTCGAAGCATAGCTCAAAGTTTGACCCCGTGGCTGGGGGCAGTGCCAATCGACGGCTATATCGGACAAGCAGGAAATTCCAATAGGCACGTGGTTAAAGCCGACCAGGTCCACAAGAATAGTACAAGTCTATACCATGATATTAAATGGCTGAACCAGCCGTTGATCTTTGCAATAAATGGTTGTACCAGCCGCATATCTTTGTAATCAATGCATTTGTACTGTGTTGGATTCCTCCTCTTATATAAAGGGGATCCTTGTCATTTTTTTGCACAGATGATATTTAATACAAGAAGAAGAACATTCTCTGCCCTCTAACTTAAACACATTCGTCCTTGATTACATTGCTTAAATTTATTATGTTTAATTAATTTTTCTTAATTTATTACTCATCATTGATCATAAAGAACCCTCATCAAAGCTCTTTGCACTGTTAGACTTTCATCAGCTATACACGGTCCAACGTTTTAGCTCGACCTCGAGGCCCCATATAGGCTAGCTCGAGACCCCGATTCTTAGCCACTCGGTTTGCTTGCCACACTATCTTCAGGCTCTTATCTTATTTTCTAGTCTCACACTTAACATCTACTGCCTATCAACTAGCATAAAAATAAATTACGTATTTTTAGAACCACAAAATAAAATCTAATGGTAATTACCATTTTCATGGTACACAGTTTGGCGCCCACCGTGGGGTTAACAAAATAGTGATTGTTTTCGTGCTGGTTTATTGAATAACGCAAGTTATCTTTCACACTTTTTCTTGTCCAAGAACTTTTTATTTTAGGTCAAAATGTCTAACTCAGTGAATGCACATGAGAACAACGGTCCCGAGGACCATGAAGAGAATAGTGTAGTTGTTCCATGTATCGATGTACCACTGTGAAACCCTAAGGATGACCAGAACCAATTCCCATGGACATGGTCTCGCACAACGCCCAACACGTCGATATAAGCTCCCACACTAACATGAGTATACGCCAATAAAACCAACAAGAAGCTTAGAATACCCCAGCTCGGGAGGAATGAGAGGTTAGTCTTCATGTCATTTTTGAGATGTTGCAAGCAAAACAGTAGGAAATTGCTCAACTGTAAAGCCACCAAAAAACTCTAAGCATAGCAGCGCCAGAAATGGGTCCTCGAGCCGAACAAATACCAGAAAGATCAAGCAACAACGGGTCAGCAGCCAACCCCTCTATCATAAAGGTGCTCGAGGACCTCACAAAGAGGATTTAATCAGGCAAAAAGAAGATAGAAGCCAACGACAAAAAGGTGGACACCTACAATTCAAGGGTCAATCAGATCCCGGGCACACCCCAGATTCTGAAGGGTGTAAACTCAAAGAAATTTGTGCAAAAGCCATTCCCATCAAATGCTGCTCCCAAGCCCATCTTCAGAATGCTTGATCTCCCAAAGTACAATGGAACCTCGGACCCCAACGAGCACATCACTTCTTACACTTGTGCTGTAAAAGGGAATGACCTGAAGGACGACAAGATTGAATCTGTCTTATTGAAGAAATTTGGAGAAACACTTTCAAAAGGGGCCATGATGTGGTATCACAACCTAGCCTCGAATTCAATAGATTTATCTGCCATGCCGGCAGATGCTTTTATAAAGGCACTCGCCAGTGCCATTAAGGTTGCTGCAAGAAAATGTGACATCTTCAAAATCAAACAAAGAGATAACGAGATGCTGCGGGAGTTTGTATCTCGCTTTCAGGTGGAGCTAATGGAATTACGGTTAGTCTCCTATGACTGGGCAGTGCAGGCCTTCAGTCAAGGTTTGAACGAACGAAGCTTGGTGCTTTGAAGCAACTAAAGCAGAACTTGGTTGAATATCCTGCCGTAACTTGGTGGGATGTCCACAACCGATATCAATCAAAGATTAAGGTCGAGGATGACCAACTAGGAGCCCCTAAATTCCATTTCCTGTATATTAAATCCCGTTCTTCTTATTATCGAAAAGCCTGATTATAAGAGCAAAAAATAATTAGAGATGATGTGATGTCTACCTTGATGTTCCAAAACAACATAAGAAAATCTATGGTGCAAAAAAGTTGAAGGAAGGTCACTGATAGGATAATAGATCTGTATAGGTCCCAAGCTAAAGTATAGTAAAGCGACATAGTTTTATGACAGGAGTAAGAACGAGAAAGGGGAAGTAAGACGGTGACGAGAACGGATAAGTCATCGGGAGTAAAACCCATGAAAACAAGAAAGCTAATGGTTTCTCTAAGTTATAGAAAGTTCAGTATAGCCTCAATAAACTCAAAGGAGTCTAAGGCTAATAACATTCAGAAGAGATGGAATGTTGCCCTGTTAATAGAATAAGGGTGTAATTATTATAGAGAAAAGCTTAGTATATCATAGCAGGCTTTTGGCAAAGGAACCAAGGCCGAACAAGGAAAGGTATCAACCATACACGGAATATTGAAGAAACTTCCCAAGGTGTAATATAAGCTGAAATGACCAAAGGAAAGATCGAGGTCAGAATCCTCGAGGACTCATGAGATGAGCCGGATTCAACAGATACACAGGGTCGATGGAGGCGCCTTGGTTATCTGAGTACAACTTCAACGTTGATGTTTCGGACATCGTATAAGGCATAGGTAAAATTAGAGACGCCAGGTGTCCAAAACCTATACTATCAGATCCGTCGTAAAGGAACCCTAACCTGAAGTGCGAATTTCATGGCACACACGGTCATAGGGCCAAAGATTGCAGACAGCTCTGAGAAGAAGTAGCCCGACTACTTAAGAAATGGCACCTCCGAGAGTTCCCCAACGATTGAGCCAAAAACCAATTTCAGGAAAAGGAGGCGAACAGGAAAAACAAAATAGAAGAACCACAACATATCATCCACATAATTGTTGAGGGAGTCGACATCCCATAGATACCTATTGTCAAACGAACAAAAATATCCATCACAGAGAAAAGTGAACTCGAGGTTACATACCCGAAGATGCTCTCACATTCAGTGATGAGGACATCGAGACCATGTCTCATCCTCATAAAGATGCACTGGTAATTTCTTTTCTTATGAATATATTTCAAATTAAACGTGTATTTGTGGATCCAGGTAGCTCGACTAATATTATCAGGTCAAGGGTGGTGGAGCAGCTCGGACTGCTCGACCGAATCATGCCCACTTCTCGAGTCCTCAACAGATTAAACATGGCGAGCAAGATGACAAAAGGGGAAATCATCCTCCCGGTAGCGTGGCCGGCACAGTTCAAAACGTCAAATTTCATGTCATCGAAGGAGACATGAGGTACAATGCCTTACTCAGGAGGCTATGGATACACTGCATGAGAGCAGTACCATCAACCCTTCATCAAATTATGAAGTTTTCGACAAAGGACAGAATAAAAATTGTAGACGAGGAGCAGCATGCAGCAAGAGAGATGTTCGCGGTGCACGACGTTGCATCAGCATCAACACCTTCAACAATAAAGGAGCCAAAGGATAAGCAAACAGCGAAGTAGCACTCATGAGCTGCATTCTCGGTTGTACCCAAGTCAATTAGCAAAGGACCGTACCGCGTCCCCGGACCAAACATTTGAAAAATATCAATGCTCGAAGCACCATCACCACTAAGGCATAACCGTCGCCCTTTTTATTTACATCTTACACTAACCTATGTGCAGGAGTTCAGTTAGAACAATCGAAGCACTTTCCAGCTTGAAGACCTCAGGTTTTAGGCATGCGTTGCACTCTTTCCCTTCGACCGGATTTTATCCCAAAAAGGGTTTTACGAGCAAAGTTTTTAATGAGATAACATCTATATGCTACTTAAGGAGAACTTAACAAGTATTCAAGGCTTCCCTTCAATCAAACTCAAATACTGGGGGCACCCCCTGAAAGATTACCTCCTCGAAGAAGTCAAGATGAGCCAAAAAGGGTCTCAATAAGAAAACCATGTATCGAGTCAAACGATCGAATGAACCGTGTCCGCATAGAATAATTGAACCCTCAAAGGCAAAACATGTATACTCATACCAAGTAATCAATGGAACACCTTCTACCATCAAAACGCCTTGCGCTTTAAAGAAGTTTACTATTTTTACAAGAAACGGCTCTAGAGCAAGAAATTTCCCGAATGCTCGGGGACTAACATCAAAAAATCAAAGCCATAAGGCCTCCAGGCCAGAAAATTTGAGTTCGTAAACTCTCAATAAGGCAACATCAAAATATACAAAGAACGACTCTCGAGCTAAAGACTCTCGACCTCTAGGGGACTGTCGTTGACGGTCAACCCATCGATTTATCAAGAACCTGAGGCCTTAAGACCCCATGTGGGTAACCTCGAGCCCAAAAGCCCTACGCATGGCAATGTTAGAAATGCAAGACCTCCACGAGACGTTATTAACAGTGTAGTCCTCCATAAGGCAATACCAAATGTAACGACCCGACTGGTCGTTTTGCCTTTTAGAACTCGTTCCCTTAAATAAGACTTCCCGATCTTGCTTTATCTAATTTATAACTTGCGGGGATGGTTGGTTTGGGAGTTGGAAGAGTTTTGTGTAAAATATGTCCAATTGTTTCCTTAAGATTCTCTTAAATGACCAAGTTTGACTTTGGTTAAATTTTTGGGAAAACGGACCTGGATTCATAGTTTGACGATCCCGGAGGGTCCATGGGGAAATATGCGATCTGGGCATATGCCCGAAATTGAATTTCGAGGTCCCTAGCCCGGGTAATGAATTTTTATTGGAAATTGTTAAATTAAAGTTTTAAAGAATTAAAGAAACTAAGAAATCATTGATTTCCTAGATATCTGGCTCGACTTTTGGTTCTGAAGCTTGGTACAGGTCCGAAATATCAGTTAAGACTTGCCCGTAAAATTTCGTGTCGATCCGAATAGTTTAAGGATGTTTTGGCCCGTTAGAAGAAAATTTAGAACTTGAAGTTCAATAATTTGATTCATTTGGTTTTAGGAGGTGATTCCAAGATTTAGCATTGTTTTGGGTGTTCTGAGGGTTCGAGTAGGTTCACCTAGTTATTTCAGACTTGTCGGTATGTTCGAGTGGGGCTCGGGAGCCCCGAGCGTCAAACGAGCGAGGTTCGAGCGAAGTAGAAAAATTGAAGAATAGCTGAAGGTTGTTGCTTCTGTCATAATTGCATCTATCACGCTCCAACGCTTTAACTTGAACTTGAGGCCCCGTATAGGCTGGGTCGAGATACCGACTCTCGGCCACTCGATTTTCTTGCCACACTATTTTCAGGCTCTTATCCTATTTTCTAGTCTCGCACTTAAGATCTACCGCCTAACAACTAGCATAAAAATAAATTACGTATTTTTAGAACCACAAAATCAAATATAATTGTAATTACCATTTTCAAGGTAAACATGCTTTTATGATCGAGTGAGGATTTGCTTCAAACTCGAAGTAAAGTTATCGCTTAGGCTTTATAGATAGTCCCCGAGTGAGAGTTTGCTCGAACTCGGGTTAAGGTAGCTATTGGGATTTTATGATTGAGTGAGGATTTGCTCGAACTCGAAGTAAAGTTAGCCCTTAGGCTTTATAGATAGTCCCTGAGTGAGAGTTTGCTCGAACTCGGGTTAAGGTAGCACTAGAGCTTTTATGATCGAGTGAGGATTTGTTTGAACTTGAAGTAAAGTTTTCCCTTAGGCTTTATAAATAGTCCCCGAGTGAGAGTTTGCTCGAACTCGGTTTAAGATAGCCCCTGGGCTTTTATGATCAAGTGAGGATTTGCTCGAACTCGAAGTAAAGTTTAAGATAGCCCTTGGGCTTTTATGATCGAGTGAGGATCTGCTCGATCTCGAAGTAAAGTTAGCCCTTGGGATTTATAGATAGTCCCCGAGTGAGAGTTTGCTCGAATTCGGGTTAAGGTAGCCATTGGGATTTTATGATCGAATGAGGATTTGCTAAAACTCGAAGTAAAGTTAACCCTTAGGCTTTATAGATAGTCCCCGAGCCAGAGTTTGCTCGAACTTGGGTTAAGGTAGCCCTTGGGCTTTATGATCGAATGAGGATTTGTTTGAACCCTTAGGCTTTATAGATAGTCCTCGAGTGAGAGTTTGCTCGAACTCGGTTTAAGATAGCCCTTGGGCTTTTATGATCAAGTGAGGATTTGCTCGAACTCGAAGTAAAGTTAGCCTTTAGGCTTTATAGATAGTCCTCGAGTGAGAGTTGCTCGAACTCGGGTTAAGATAGCCCTTGGGCTTTTATGATCGAGTGAGGATTTGCTCGAACTCGAAGTAAAGTTAGCCCTTAGGCTTTATAGATAGTCCCCGAGTGAGAGTTTGCTCGAACTCGGGTTAAGATAGCCCTTGGGCTTTTAAGATCGAGTGAGGATTTGCTCGAACTCGAAGTAAAGTTAGCCCTTAGGCTTTATAGATAGTCCCCGAGTGAGAGTTTGCTCGAACTTGGGTTAAGATATCCCTTGGGCTTTTATATTTGTTATGGATTTCAGACGTCTCTGATCCACATTAATTTGGTCGTAGCATCTTTAGTTCGAACTTTCCCTTTTGGCGTATTTTCCATTTCACTTCGAGCTTGTCTGAAGAGTCAGTCCTCGAGTGGGGTGGCTGTGGTTGGTAAAATCGAGGGTCGCCTTTAAGGTCTTATGGTCTCAAATTGTTAGTAGTTCAATTTTATTTGTTTTTCGGATGGCGGTCCTCAAGCGGGGGGTTAGTTGTTTGAACTTCCGTCATGGTCGACCCTTAAGCCAATTTACCCAATAGATCAAGAGTATAAAATAGGAAATTTTCTAAATGCAAGGGATATCGGCAAGGAAAAATAATTATCTCAATAGATGATCATACATGCACGCATGTTTCATGTTAGGGTCCGAGCAACCTATACAGGCACAGTTCATCTGACTGCTTGAGACTTACAACATTTTTCTATTGAGACCCTGCTGTCACGAAGTGATTTCCTTGCAATAAAGTAGACATTCGAGGGTAATGCCCCTCAGTACTTGAGGCTTATTGTAGGGAACCTCGAATACTGTTGAATTGTTCTAAGTTAGCACGAACAACGGTTGCCTCATTAAAAATCTCGCCGGAAAAACCCATTTGGGACAAAAAAAATGGTCTAAGGGAAAAAGAGTGCAACGCGTACTTTAAGATCCAAAGCTTCGTGCCGATCCTTGTCGATAGCCTGCTAGCGTTAGTCGAAAAAAATAGAAAGGATTTGAATGGGGTCGTACCTTTATTCAGATTTTGAATATTTAATGTGATCTTCCTCGGTATCAAGCCCCCATGAATTTTGACCTCGATCATTTCTCCTCTCATTTCGTGCGAAGCTTTGCTTAAATCCGCTGCGGTTGATATCTATCTCTATTCAACCTCGGCTCTCGATCGATATACCTTTTGATCCTATCCATGGGCCTTCTAGGATAAACGGACCACAGAAGGAGTCCACAGTTGATCATTCTCGACCCTAATCTTCGATTGATACCGATAATGTACGTCGGCCCAAGTGGCAGCTGGGTACTCGAGTAAACTTTACTTTAACTGTTGTGAAGCTATGGAACTCCAATTGTTGAGACCTTGAGTGAAAGCTTGAACGGCCCAATCATCGTGACTGGAGGCAAATCTATTCTCACCGCTTGGAACCGAGATATGAATTTCCTGAGCATCTCGTTATTTTTCTAACTTACTTTGAAAAGGTCCGACTTCCTTGTTGCAATTTTAATGGCTCCGGCGTGTGCCTTTACAAAAGAATCTGCAAGTATAGCAAACGAATCAATAGAATTAGGGGGTAAGTTATGATACTATATTAAGGCACCCTTCGATAGAGTCTCGCCAAATTTCTTCAGCAGTACAAACTCGATTTCGTCATCTTCCAAGTTGTTTCCCTTTATGACGCACGTGTAAGAAGTAACGTGCTCATTTGGGTCAGAGGTTCCGTTGTATTTAGGTATATCGGGCATACGGAACTTCTTTGGGACAGGCTTCGGAGCCGCTCTCGGAGGAAATGATTTTTGTACAAACTTTTTGGAATCCATTCCTTTTAAGATTGGTGGTGCCCCCGGTATTTGATCGACTCAGGAGTTGTAAGTTTCTACTTTCTTATCGTTGGCCTCGATTTTATTTTCTCCCGATTCTATTCTCTTAGTAAGCTCCTCAAGTATCCTCATTATAACAGGATCGGTTGCCGAAGTATTATCACCCGATCTTTCAGGATCTAGCTCGATACAGCGAGTAACCTCTTGTTCGACCCTATTTGGTGCCCCTTGCTGATTTTGCAACTGGGCAATGGAGTTTTGTTGGGCTTGTAGCATTTCAAATATTACTTCGAGACTAACTCTTTCGTCTCCTCTTCCCTGTGTACCTCGACCGCCAGGTCGACCCTCTCTGCATACACTTCCTTCGAGGTCTGAGCCTAAATCCGCATTCAAAGCAACATGGGAACTGATATCAACCGGGTTGACGGGCAGTGCTCCTCCGAGGTTAGCCCGTGGCACCTCGACTCCTAGGGTGATAACATTCTCATTTCTCCATGGAGTTCGAGGCCATTATCGCCGTGTGTAGATGTGTTTCGTGAGTTTGACATGATTCAACATGAAAATAAAATTCTTAACAAGAAACAAGTGTAAAATAGTGTGTTATACCAGAATTAGCACCGAACAATCACTATTATCTTTAGCCCCACGGTGGACGCCAAACTATTTATCTCGAAATACGAGTAACAATTAAATTTATAATGTGATTATAAGGATATGTGATCTAATTCAATGCCATTTGATAAATAGATAAATAAATAAAGGAATTAAGTGATTTAAACCCGTATAATTGCAAGTTATCGACCTCGATCTAGATTAGACTCGAGATCAAATGCCAAGAACAGTAAGAGAAACAATATCAGTATGAACAATAAGAACTATAAAGAGCAAATAAAAGAGTGTTCGTATTTCTCAGTAGAAGTGCAAGCAAGAACTGAGGTATGATGATAATTGCCTCCCCTGCAAATGAATAGGGTTCCTCTTTATGTAATAGAGGAATCCTAAATAAGGTATGACTCTAATTTCGGAAGTTAATGGTTCTACCAGTTTCGAGATTTTCAGCTGGGATTGGTGGTCGATCGCGGATATCTCGTGATTCTGTTACTATGGTGTCGATTTAGCACAATCTCGATCCCTTAGTCTTCACATTCTTTGAGTTCAAACTTGCTTCGATACCGGCTCATTCTCGAGACATACCTCCGATCCCATAAAATTGGGTATCCTCAATTTTTTCCGTATACACACATATTGTACAAATAATTGTCTAATATGAACTTCAAATAAGTACATACAAAATATGCCTTTTCTCTAAACGTAAAGGAGGCCTTTCAAAATACACCACTATTAGATTCGCCTCCGCCGGTGATAGTGATTTTATGATTAGCATGGATGATTAAAGTCACGTCTTTACAATTTAAGAATCTACCACATGATCTAAGTGGTTTATACCTATTGGAGCAAATAAATCATACTTGTGAAGATTTTTAGTTAAAGTTATTTTACTAAAATATTCTTTAAAAATTAAATAACCAAATTATCCCTTACTTAAATACTACCCTATAATATTCTCTTATACTAAAAATTAAAATTATCTTTCAAGAAATAATAAATTTGTGTTATGACCATGATAAATGAGAAGAGAGATGTTTGGATATTCTTGGTATTGTTTTCTCATTCCTACTACAAATTAACTATCTCAACCTTTAGCATGCCTATTCAACATGTGTTTATTCAGCTTCCAATAATTGTTACAAATTTACTCTTCTTTAAATTTATAAAGTAGACAACTAAATCAAGGAACATAATTCTTCCCCTATCAAACCATTGTCAAATGGAAAAATCCTTTTTGTTTCATAAAAGATACTTTTTTTATTAGACAGATCTGCTTGCCATTTGCAACAACAACCCATTTACAAGTCAAATTAGGTTAAAAAAAAATATTTCTTTTCCTATTAGTTTTTATGAGTGTTATGCTAATTAGATAGTTTTTATATGTACTTTTTTATTATTATTGTCATAAAATGAGTATCTTTGTTTATGAAAATTATTTGGATATACAATACAGTTCTAGCTAATTTTTGTTAGGAATAGTGCTTATTCGTTATTTATTTCCTTTTTAACGTAACCGGAAAATTTAGTTTCAGCAATATGCTAATTGTCGTTCATTAGCGGGCTTGACTTCTTTACGTCATCTTGTTTGTTCAATTTCACGGTAAATATCTTGAGATGGGATGATGTCCTAATTGTTCCCTTCTATTTTTTCTCCTTCATTTGTGTTCTTTACTTTGGTGTGGCTTGCTTCATTTCGGACAGTGGCGGAAGCAGGATATTATTTAGCAAACAATATATTTATTTATACTATTTTTTCTGTTTATATTTGTTGAGATCAATTGCGTTTTTTAATATATTAAAATAATTCTATAAAGTTGCAATATAGTTAATTAATATTAATATTATTTTATAAAGTTTTATAATTAACATGGAATACACGTGTAATGCATGTGTCTGAAAACTAGTTTATTATAAAAGAAAAAAATGTGAATGATTCATGTTCCCAGTTCCTTTAAGTAAAACAGAACGGCCTTGACTTATACTCCCTCCGGTCCAAAATAAGTGATTTTTTGGATGTTTTTACACATATTAAGAAATCCACCTTTTAGCATTAATTAGCAATTGAATTGACCATATTAACTTTTATTATCTCACATAAACACTCCTAACACATATTCCAATACTATTTACTCCAAGGACAATGAAGGAAAAAAATAATTAATTCATTCTTGAGATCTGAAAAAATCACTTATTTTGGACCACAAGAAAAATGTCAAAAAATCACTTATTTTGGACTGGAGGGAGTAGCAAATACTATATCTTTGGTTCCATCATATCCGTTACTTTTCGATAGTTAGCAAAAAGAAATTGAAATATATATGAGCATATTATTCACTAAATTTTCGTCATACAATGTTATCCAAGCCATTAATAGTTAATATTGATTTCAAACGTCTAAATTTTATTTTTGAAAATAATTTTATGACTACTTTGATTAATCCAAAAATGAATGTTGCGTAAAACTCAAGGAGCATATTGTGATTTAACAAACAAGAAGAAACCGTTTTCAGTCAGATTTTACACAAAGACAAAAAATAATATATAAAAAGAAAATCAGAGGGAGACCTAATATAATTCGAGGAAGAAAGTATCAAAACAAGTTGTTCTGAAAGCTTAACTCCATCTAAAGAAACAGTTATCACTCTTAAACATGTTTAGACAAAAATAGGCAATATATTCAACAGGGCTAAGAGTTGATGGAAATAATCAAGACTCAATAATTACAAAAGATAAGACATGAGAGAGGACAAACACCTTTTCCTTACGTTATGTATTAAATATGAAGAGCTGAAACTTGTTTTCTAATATTAAATTCCAGCAATATTGTAACCTTTTGTAGATTCTACTGAACTCGAATGTCTTCTTCTCATCAACTAGTGGGTATCACTAAAAAATATTATAATAGTAACAAAAGTTATGGTCCTACTTTCTAGTTCTTGTTTCTTAGTCTACAAATAAGATTTATTCATATTATAAGAATACGTAATAGAGATATGATTAACACTAGAAAATGAAAGTTAAGGGGTAGTTTTCAAAATAAGGGGACAGGGATGAGAGATAGATGTATTGCGTGAATGAGGTGACACTTTTTGATTGGGATGGGGGTAGACCTAAAACAACCTCTAACTAAAATTTCATTTAATTAATCATGTGTCTTTTCACTTGAGGAGTATTTGAAATTCGAATTTGATCTTAATGATTTGATGGTTTGTATGTTGTTTGTTATTATTATTATACTATTACTCATCCTTGATTTATGGTGCGTAATTCAAGTCAATTTAAGTAATGTTTATTTTCACCGACAATTATTGCTAAGTTGTTAGCACTTAAATTTAAATTTGTTTTATTAAATTGAATTAGAAGTAACACCGAAATTTAGGTGAACTAGGTGCCCCTTCGCTTCTTTGGATGCGTAATCCATAACGTATCTAAGAGAATTTTCTTAATTATATATGGAAGTAATTATGTGAGTTTAACTGATTACGTAGATGTTTAAAATTTCTATAGTTTTTTAACCTTTTTTTTTTGTGGTAAACTAGATACTTAATTATTCCAAAATGATTATAAGGCATGCATGTTTGTAGGGGTGTCTGTTTGACCAAAAAGTGTTGAACCTTTTATAGTTAAGGGAAAAATACACTGGTAAAGGAATATGTCAAAGGCCACTTTAATTTCTCTCTCTTCGCTCATGCTCTCGGTGCACGATAGTTAACGTGCGCTGCTTGGTGTTTCCATGATGAATGGCAGAGGAAGGGGCCGCAGACGGGGTCGAGGAAGGCCCAAGAAGAATCCCATAGCTATCTATGGCAGCTCTGTGGAAATTCGAATTCAAGCTGAAGAAAACTTGCAGGACAAAGAAGCTACACTAGAGGTAGAACAAGGTACAAGCTGTGAAGTTGAATCTTCATCGATGGGTACGAAAGTGAAGAAGAGGCTTGATCTGAGTACTCCGGTGACGACTAGAAGCTTTGTAGAGGCGTAGATCTAACATGCAAACAAGGAGATCCCTGGCTCAAGCAATGGAACAGTAAAATCGGTACATTCAGCGAGTGAAGTGGTGATGATAGAGAATAATCAGCCTAGGGAAGCAGCTAATAAGCGAGAAAAAGCACGGACAAATCTATTTCAAAGGAATCAAGCAGCAAAAAATGGTATGTCCTTAACTTATATACCACCACAAATCATAGATGGCTAAGTTGTAGTTCAATTAGATAAAATGGAGATAGATCTGGAAATAGAGAAATAGAGGAGTGCGGTAATAGCATATATAATTGGGGACTCTCCAGGATATAATTCTATGAGAATGTTCATTGGGTTAAATTGGGCAAATGTGGTGGAGCCGGATTTGTATTTACATGAGGAAGGGTACTATATCATCAAATTTCAAACTATTGATCATATGAAAGAAATTCTCTATTATGAACCTTACTCATTTAACAATAGACCTATCATATTGAAACAATGGACACCAGAGTTTGACTTCAAAGAGGAATTTCCCACTGAAATTCCCTTATGGGTTCAATTTCCTAATCTTTCAATGAATTGCTGGGGTCATAACTCTTTGAGTAGAATGGCTAGTGCAATAGGTACTCCAATCTATGCAGATGAATGTACTGCAAAGAAAAAGAGAGTATCATTTGCAAGGATATTGATAGAAATAAATATTACCAGAGAATTGCCTATTGAGATAAAGGTAATGGACCCTAATGGAAAGACATTCCTACAGGTTGTTAGGTATGACTGGAAACCTGAATTTTGCCAGAAATGCTTAGTGGTTGGGCACAAATATGGTGTGGAACAACAACAATATAAGCAACAATATAAGCAGCAAGGTAAGAAAAGAGAAGAAAAGAAAGTAACAATGGAGTGGAGAACCAAAGGACCAGTGAAAGAAGGAGTTAGTCAATCAGAGGAGGCTAGCCTACAACAGATTGAACCATAGATACTCGGACAAAGAGGAGTTGTAGACAATGAGAATGTACATCCAATGGTAGACCAGACAAATGTTCACCAGGATAATATACATACACCCTCCCATCAACATTCTGTAGTGAAAAAATCAGTGGACAAAGACAAAGCTATAGAGGGCAGGATTAAACTGGATATGGTTAACTTTCCAGCTTTATCAGCCATTACTATGAGGAATTCATTTGAGCCATTGAATAAAGGATTATGGTGTACTAGTAGCGTACTCCCTGATAAGGGTAGAAGTAGAATGACCTGCTGATGAAGTGGCTATTTTGGAATATTAGAGGGGTAAATAAGAGGTATAAGCAAAAAGATTTAAAAAATATATTAGTAGCCAAAGAATAAAGCTAGCAGTTATAGCGGAAACAAGAGTTAAGGAACATAGTGCTAGTAAAATTATAATAAATATACTGCCAGGTTGGAACTATGCTACCAACTATCAGGATGCTTCAAATGGGAGGATATGGTTTACTTGGAATTTCCAGTGGTACAATATTACTATCCTAAGTGTTGCAGCTTAATTTATACATTGTTTGGTACAAGATAGGGTGGAGATAATTGATTGTGTAGTTACAACTATATATGGATACAATACTATAGAACAAAGGAAGCAGTTATGGAGTGGATTGAAGGACATAGCAGTAGGAAACACAAAATCATGGCTGTTATGTGGGGATTTCAATGCAGTTTTATATACTAATGATGGGTTGATGGGCAATCCCATTACATACACAGAAGTGCAAGACTTTGCTGATTGTGTAGCTACTCTGACTCTGAATGAACTAACATGGACAGGTGTTTATTACACATGGTCTAACAAGTAATATGGTGTAGAAAGGATCAGCAGTAGGATTGATAGAGCTTTTGGCAATTATGAGTGGATGATGCAGTGGGGTCATGTGATTACTGAATATGGATTGTCATACATATCTGATCATAGTCCAATGGTGTTAACTCTTCACTCAGATCCTAAACCTAGTAAAACACCTTTCAGATTCTTTAATGTCTGGGCAGATCATAAAAACTTTATATCTATTGTAGAAAGAATCTGGAATCAATCTTTTACTAAGGGCAAAATGAAGAATATCTGGGTAAAACTGAAGGATCTAAGGCCTTTGTTCAGGACCCTAAACACTAAGCATTATAGAACTATTAGTATGAAGATTGAGCAGGCCAGAACAAGCTTAGAAGAGGTGCAACAGAAGATAAATGCAGCTTATAATGACTCTCTGATTGAAGAAGAGAAAAGTCTGTTGCAGAATTTAGAAAAATGGTTCCTTATTGAAGAAAGTGTATTAAGGCAGAAAGCAAAAACTAAGTGGATCAAATTGGGAGATTCTAATTCAAAGTATTTTGCAGCTTTTATGAAGGAAAGTAGTTAGATAAAACAAGTAAATGAACTTGTCTCAATCATGGGAGATAAGCTTATCCATCCTGACAACATAAAGCAAGAAGTCATAGATTTTTATAAGTCTTTAATGGGATCAGCAGGTCACTCTCATCCTGCCATAGATAAAATTATTACGAAGAATGGTCCAAATTTCTCACAATAGCAGAAACTTGCTCTATGTGCTGAGGTGACTGACAAAGATATTTGTAGTGGATTATATGCTATTGATAGCGACAAAGTTTCAGGAATTGATGGCTACAATACTTATTTCTTCAAGAAGGCATGAGTGATTATTAAAAATGAAGTTAGCCAAGCTGTTAAAGAATTCTTCAGCACTAGGAAATTATATAAAGTTGCGAATTGAACTTCTATCACATTGGTCCCTAAAATGGCAAATCCTAGTACAATAAAAGATTACAGACCCATTGCTTGTTACACCATATTGTACAAATTGATCTCTAAAGTCCTAGTTGGCAGAATTCAACAAGTTATTGCATTAGTAATAATTGAAGCCCAATTTGGTTTCATACCAGGTAGGAGGATAGTAGACAACATTATATTAGCTCATGAGCTAGTCAAAGCTTACACAAGGAAGAATATTTCCGCCGGATGCATCATCAAGATTGACCTCCAAAAAGCTTAAGATTCAGTTGAATGGAGTTTCTTAAAGCAAGTCATAATTGAAATGGGATTCCCAAAGAGATTTATGAATTGGATAATGGAGTGTGTAACAACTGTCAACTACACTATTATGGTTAATGGAGAGACTACCCCACCATTTGATGCTGCTAAAGGACTAAGACAAGGTGATCCCATCTCCCTTTTCTTGTTTGCAATTGTAATGGAATATCTCAGTAGAAAGCTCAACAAACTAAAGGAGGTAAAAGGCTTCAAGTTCCATCCCAGGTGTGCAAAGTTAGGGATTACCCACCTAAGCTATGCAGATGATCTCTTGATATTTGCTAGAGGTGATCTCAACTCCATCTCTCATATTCAAAAATGCTTCAACCACTTCTCTCAAGTATCTGGCTTACAAGCAAACTTGAAGAAGAGTTCAGTTTATTTTGGAGGAGTTCAACAGAGTACCAGGGTAGAGATTATTCAAAAGTTTGGCTACACAATTGGAGAATTCTCATTTAAATATCTTGGTATTTCTCTTGCTTCCAAGAAACTGTCCCTGATACAATGGTATCCTCTAATAGAAAAGATAATTGCAAGGATTTCCTCATGGACTGTCAAAAAGCTCTCATATGATGCAAGAGTGCAGCTGGTCCAAACTGTCCTATTTGGTATTCAATCATATTGGTTACAGTTATTTAACTTACCAGTAAAAGTTATAAAAATGATAAAGGCCTACTACAGAAGTTATATTTGGTCTGGGATCAATACCACTAAAACAAAGTCCCTAGTGGCTTGGAATAGGCTGTGTACATAGTATACCTAAGTCAATTGGGGGCTTGGATTTGATTAACTTACAATTATGGAGCATGGCAGCTATAGCAAACTGTGTTGGGATGTAGCAAGCAAACAAGATAGACTGTAGATAAGGTGGATTTATGCATACTACATTAAAGATAAGAGGCTAGAAGATATGGCAATCCCACAACAAGCAAGATGGATGGTCAGATAGATACTAAGTGCCAGAACAATCCTACAACAAATTGAACATAAGCAGCAGGCCAAAAAGAGCATCATTAACCAGTTTTACATTAAACTGCTGAAAATAGTCCTAGAGTCAACTGGAAGTGCATGATGTTTCAAAACAAAGCCAGACCAAAAGCCATATTCACGATGTGGCTACAGTTGCAGGGTAAGCTTCTAACTGCAGATCGATTGATTAAATAGGGAGTAACTATGGATTCAAAATGTTCTCGCTATCAACTGCATGATGAGACTAGAGACCATCTGTTTGTGGACTGCTCCTTTACTAAGGCAATGTGGAAGAAGATATTACACTGGATGCAAAGGCAAGATGTAGTTCGAGATAACTGTGTGCAACATCAGCAATGAATGGTACACAGAGCTAAATGCAGGTCTTATGGAGCTCAATTGTATAGAATCGTTTATGCAGAGGTTACACATAGTGTTTGGATTGAAAGGAACATGAGAATATTTCAACAGAGAAGCAAAAGTGTTGATAGCATAGCTAGAGAAATAGCTTGCATATGTAATGTGAGAGCTACCAAAGAAATTAGTAGTTTAGTTCAACATTTTATGTTTCATTAGACATAGTATGCAGGTTTGAGATTGTATTTTTGAGTTTTCTGATAGATATAGCTGCTGAGTTATAAAGCAGACTATGAATTGTAAAAATTATTGGTGATTAATAAAATGTTAATTACCTACAAAAAAATACACTGGTAAACACTTTTTTAAAAAATATTGAAGAAAATAATATTACTCTTTATTTATTCCATAAATGGCAACAAAATTTACGCTAATGGCAAATAAAGCTTATGAACATACTTAACGAGCACAACCAAAATACATCAATTAAGGGATATTTTTCTTTTTATTCTCTCTCTTTTAAAATAGGGATTCACTTATATTCTCTTATTTTTTATTATATATCTCTCCCTTGTTTAACCGATACACTAATTTTATTCACTTAATCATTATGAAACTCATGCTACATATTTAATTATTCATTATATATTTTTGGTATAACTTTGTAGAGGAATTGTGTGTATAACTTCAATTCATGCTTAAAATCAACAGTCTTCTTAGTTCGTTGTTCAAATTTGATTTCAATTTGTAATCAGATTTGGTTTCATGTATTTGAAAATCATTAATATGGATATATTTAATTATATGAAAATTATGTTATGGATATAATAAATTATACTGAATTATACACTTAAAATTTTTGGGGAGTTTATTAGAGGTACAGTGGGTATAAAAATTATATTAAAATTTAAAATACGGATATCATAAATTTTATAAAAATTATTTGTGAAAGGGTCTGATATATCCTTGTACTATGGTAAATTGTTAAAAATTGTCCCCCGTTATACTATTGGGCCATAAAAGTCCCTACCGTCCAACTATCCTAACAAATCTGCCCTTACTTTGACGGAAGTGCCACGTGGCATCCATCCTTGCCTCTTTTTAAATCTGGCCACGTGGCACTTCCGTCAAAGTAAGGGCAGATTTGTTAAGATAGTTGGACGGTAGGGACTTTTATTGCCCAATAATATAACGGGGGACAATTTTAAACAATTTACCATAGTACAAGGATATATCAGACCCTTTTTCCGTAAAATGAATTATACTGAAATTATATTGTGATATAATGAATTATGCTTAAATATACTAAGATCATATTGTGGTACTCGTTGAAAGTTATCTCTAGTTGGATGGGGTGAATCGAATTATATCGATATTATACTAATGGATATAAAAAATTATATTAAAATATAAATTATACTGTGAATATCATAAATTTTATAGATTTTGTATTGTGAATATAATAAATTATACTTAAATATACTAAAATTATATTTGTGGTACTTTTTGAGAATTATCTATGGTCCTATGGAGAGTGATCACACTACCGTGGGTCTAAAATTATATTAATATTATTTTGACGTTATGCTGTGGAGATGATTGGAGAATTTATTTTGCTTGAAATTCATTATTATTTTCCTACAATTTTGGAATGAATTGCTTAGGCAGAGAAACAATGAGATTTTCACATAAAAATAGGTGATTTTATTTTAGGGGATGTGCTCTATAGAAAGTAAGTCTTCTCTGTCATTTAATATCAACTACCACGAAAAATTAATATTTTAGATTTCTATTACACGTGATTATTGGTCCAAATTGATAGCTTTCTGCTGGGGATGTATTTATGTAGTTGCCATATATGTAAAATGCCTATTATTGCTAGGATTATGAAAAAATTTCTTAAATTTTGGTTGTTTATGTTTTTTCCTCTAAATCAATTAATGATGAGATGAAGGATGAATCTTAGTTAAAAATAATAAAATTTAAACCAAATATTATGTGAAGTCGATTAGATGAAAAACGTTAATAAGCACGTTTGTATTCAATGAATGCTCATAAATGCGATGACCCAATTATGCAATAAATGTGAAGGTAATAAGAAAGAATCTACCACCCAATTATTGTATGACTTGGATGGTTC
Source organism: Nicotiana glauca (assembly GCA_026770625.1). NCBI lineage: Eukaryota > Viridiplantae > Streptophyta > Magnoliopsida > Solanales > Solanaceae > Nicotiana > Nicotiana glauca. The sequence goes on along the minus strand of MU737024.1, from coordinate 16,808 downwards.
TTTCCCCTAACAGCAGTGTGGATAGAAGAAAAGTAAAGATAATTATGGAATCTTTGGATCTTGTGAACAAAGAATGAATAACATGTGCTTGGATAAGATAATCGATGAACAAGACAATTCTTGTATATTCTCTCAAGTCAACCTTTTACAATCTGTTTTTCCCAGGAAGTGAAGAAAATTCTTCTTTTGTTCTCTGTCTCTTTCTATTTATAAGTAATATCTTTAAAAAATCCTAAAAAGTACAAAATAAGAAATATCCAAAGGAATATTTCTTGTGTCCATATCTGAACCAATCCTACCGTTACTTCTTCATTTCAGCTGCTCGCCCTTGACAATAGCCCTCTCGATGATAGCACCCCACTATTACGCCGCATTCGACCCCGTCATTGGTCCCTTTTATCTACTATTACCAAGTCGCTAAATTTAGACCAATACATTGTCCAGGTGGACACCATTGTTTGTTAGAGTGACATTAATATTACAACCCAAAGTTTTCCTACTAATTGTAGTTCCTAGAATGTCTGCCCACATTGCATCATTGGCAAAAACGAGAGGAACTACCAAAAGCTAAATTTCATCAAAAAGCTTTCTCTTTGCTCCCTCCTTAACTAGAAGGTCTGCCACCTAGCTCTATTCCATGATGCTATGGCTTATGACTGGGTTCCTAGTCGAAACATCAACGACCTGCATTCAGAAATAGTAGAATCATAAGGCAAGTGTCCATTATTTAACATTCTGATAACTTTATTGAGTTAGTGTTTATGGATAGGGAGTCAACTTATGTTCTAATCCTAGATTTAGACTTTGGAAAAGAGCATTTAATTCATCTAGGTCGTTAGTGGTAACAGAAAAGCCTTTCATAGACATCAGAATGATTCCTGATAACACCTCTCATACCCCCTGTCACTGGGTTCCCAAAGGAGGACCCATCAGTGTTAAGCTTGTATATATCCCTATCTGGAGGTTCCGATTTGATATGTATTGTAGCCCACTGCATTTGCGGTTTGTTTCTGGCCACAAGGCGGTATTTCATTACCTTTGCAATGGCATTCTGGGTTGGGAAAGGATCTTTCCTATTGTTAAATGGATTGATGTTCCTAATTAGCCATATATTCTAAAAGTAAAAGGGTAAGTGGAACTACCACTGGATGCATCCAATGAAAGCCATATTCTTGAGCTTGAACCAAGTATCATTCCAAGAGGTTAGATTGAAAATGAGGGACTGGGCTAGTGCTTGATTAGGAGAGCATTGACAAAGATTGGTCCAAAATGTTTGGCATTGATGCACTAAAAGAATATGTTATGAATGAATTCCCGGGGGTCATTACAGATAGTGCAGGAAGGGCTTAGATGGAGTCCTATGTTATAGAGGTATTTGTTGGTAGGTAGCCTGGAGTGGGTTAGGATCCATGTGAAGAATTTGATCTAGTTTAGGGCGTCCGGGTACTAGATCCATGTGAAGGAGAATTTTTGGTCTACTGGAGTGCTCCCCTACGATAGAAGGAGTGAGTAGGCTGACTTTAAAGAGAATAAGCCACTACTCATGAGTCTCCATATGACATTGTGCTCTTCTTCAGAATTATCATTGATGAATGTGTTGTTAATAGTGTGTGTTAGTGACTCAGGAATGTGGAAAGAAAGATTGTCCAGCTAAAAAGGGAGGATATCATAATGCATTCCTCCCCAAGTAATCTAGGGCCACTTAATGGTGTATCAATAGGAGCCATGTTGGGACCAACTGTCTGTGAGAAAATTGACCTATTCCCCTTATTAACTACCCATATTTATGCTTTAGTACAGACCCTCCACCCATCAAGGATGCACTGCCAAGTCCTAGATGGGGGTTTTGCTTCTAGTAGCTTGAGAGTTTCATTGTTTAGAAATTAATGTGTAAGCCTATTATGTATCACGCTAAAGCCTCCGAGCAAGGCCTCATGGTATGCCTTGTTCTTCAGTTTTGCTTTTTGGATGCCAAGGCCACCATGGGCCTTAGTCCTGGCAATGACATCCCAGCATCTTTCTTTTTTCAGTAGTAGTTCCCCATATGAAATCTCTCGGGATTTTATTAATCCTTTTGGAGGTTCTACTAGGAAGCTTAATGAATTGCATCACATGGCTAGGGTTGCTTCCACTACTTGACTTAGCCAAGTTTGTACGTCCATCCATGTTGAGAAAATTGGTTTTACTACTAGATAACTTAGTAATCATGTTGTCAATAATGAACTGAAAGTCCTTATTTGTAGGTCTATTGTGAAAAATAGGGAAATCAAGGTACTTTCCAAAAGTGTTGCTGGCTTTAGTACCTAGGATGCTAGAGAATAGTTCTAAATCGGCGGGATTAGTATATTTGGAGAAGATAACTTTAGACTTGATCATATTGACCTTCTTGCCTGAGATGGAGTTGAAAGTATTGATAGTTCTCAAGATGGTTTCACAATTCTTTCTATTGGCTCTGACAAAAAGTGTAAGATCATCAGCAAAGAACATGTGAGAGATTTGGGCCCACTTCTACTGATAGAAATTGGGGACCAGTTGGTAAGCTCAACTTTTTGGTCAATCTGCCCAGATAGCATGTCCAGATATAGGGGATGAAGGGTTCCACTTGTCTAATTCCTCTAGAGGGGAGAAGGGGTATGTCATGTTACCATTCAACAGAATAGAGATGGTGGTTGAGGTAATACACGACATCATTAGCTTAATCAGATTAAGAGGGAAGTTGTAGAAGAGAAGAGTACTTTTAATAAAAGACCACTCAAGCCTGTCAAAGGATTTCTCTATATTCATCTCGAGGATCATGTTAGCGTTCCTCCTTTCGTTATTGGTGAAGTAAGATATGTATTCCTAGACAATAACGACATTGTTAGAGGCTCTCCTGTTGGATAGGAAGTTGTCTTGGCTAGGTCAAATGATGGATTTAAGGTGGAGTGTAAGTCTATTGACAATGATCTTGATGACCAGCTTATACATAGTGTTGCAGAGCTCTATTGGTATGAAATTCCTAAGAATAGTAACATTGACACTCCTAGGAATGAGGCAAAGATAAGTGGAGTTCACCTTAGGTGGCATCTTATTAGTGGAGAAGAATTTAGCATAGAACTCATTGACCTGCTGGGATAATATGTTCAGATATTTCTGATAGAAGATTGAGCAGAGGCCATCTGAACTAGGTTTCCTGGAAGACTTGAAAGAGTGAAAAGCATTGGTAACCTCAATGAGGTTAAGACATTCTTTTAGCCTAAACTGGGCATTCTCATATAGAGTATTGTAGCCAAGAGAGGTATGGGCAGCAACAAGTCGGGTAGAGAGGTGGTCTGTGGTATAGATATCCCTAAAGTAGGATTGGATCATGTCCTTGATGCCTTCCTTGTCATGGAACCAGTGTCTCACCTCATCTTTGAGAGACAAGATTTTGCTCCTTCTTTTTCTGTTGATGATGGATGTTTGGAAAAACCTAGTGTTAGCACACTATCACACAACCAGTTAATTCTGGCTTTGAGCTTCTAGAAGTCCTCCTCATATCTCAAGATGCCAGAGAACTCTTTCTGAAGCTGGTGTTTTAGGTGGTGTTGGGGTGGGGGGAACCTCTTGATACCATCTAGTCTGGCCACGATATATTTTCTCTTATGAAAGTTGTTGCCAAAGACCTCTTTATTCCACTTTTGAGCTTTGTATTGGAAGTTGAGGGTAGCCTGAGGGAGGATGATTGAGATAGTGAAATATTATTAAATGATGTTTGGTATTTTAGGGTGGCTGCACCGCATAGTTTCAAATCTGAAGGGCCCTTGGGGATGGTTTTCATTGCTGTAGAGGGAGAACAATAAAGGGCATTGGTCAGAGTGTGTTCAAGGCAAGTGGGTGACATTGGCTTCATGGTAGAGATCTTTCCAATCACTAATGACAAGGCACCTATCCAGCCTTTTCAGGATTAGACAATGTCGGTTAGTATATTTTTTGTTACTCCATATGTATTTACTGTCAGGACCCAAAACTCGACCCGTCGTGATAGTGCCTATCGTAGAACTAGTCCAGCCTCAACTCAATAATCTAACACCGAAAAAATATTTAAACAATAAATACGAAAACGGAAATCTATTAAGGAACATTTTTGGAAAAACTGTATAAAATCCAAATTACAATACAACTGCCCAAATCGGGGTGTTACAGAGCGCATGAGCGTTTAGAGGAGAATATAGTCTATTACAATGTTTAAAGGAACAAACTGAAATACATCTAGGGATAAAGAAGGAGAGTCAAGGCCGGCAAATGTCGTGTAGATACATCGATGGTATCCTAAAGCCTAAAGCCTCGATCATCGACTGCCACTAGGACCAAAAGTGCCTGAATCTGCACACAAGATACAGGGGGTAACGTGAGTACACCAACTCAGTAAGTAACAAGTCCAAACTTTGGATTGAAAGGTAGTAACAATCTCAACCACCTCAGAAATAATAGAAGTTTATGTGGAGAAATGTAGGCATGCTTTTAATATAATAGGCAGCTGAAATAGTAAAATAAAGTACATACAACAAGGTAAAGAATAAAACTCTACTACATCTACATGACATTGCACATGCTGTATGTGATGCACCATACTAACTATCTCATGTGCTCACACTCTCAAATGCTCGTTCACTCAGGGCCCAGAGAAGATCGATGCCGGATTAGATACATCTCTGACCATCAGTATCCAATACCGAGGACATAGGCCAATCTAGCCTCATGGAGAAGATCTATCTCTAGGTAATAATATTAATAACCTCATAACCACTCGATACTATATATGGCTCATACGGCCCTGGCAAGATCCATCTCGGAATATATACATCACTGATCATCAGTATCCAATACCGAGGACATAGGCCAATCCAGCATCATGGAGAAGATCCATCTCCAAATAATAATATCAACTGCGCTCACTAGGGTGTGTAAAGACTCCGGAGGGGCTCATTTAGCCCAAGAGCTATCACAAATTGATATAAACAATGCGGCGTGCAGCCCGATCCCATAACTATCACTCATAGTCAGGCTCTGAGCCTCACTTAGTCATCACTCTCCAGTCTCATCTACGGGCTCACAATACCATGAAAACTAGCTCAAAACAATGATATGATGTGCCAATAAATAACAATAGATATCGAGATATGATATGAAATGCATGAATATAATAGAGTACAGAATATCAATGAAATCGGTGAGATGACAAGAAGAAATGACCACTAGGGTCTCAACAATATTGGCGTAAAGACCTAATATGATATCTAGCATGATTTATAGCTCTTTTACTTTATCACATGATGGAAATACGGATATTAACAAGAAATAGTCACTAAACGGTACCATAGAATCAACTAGGTCAATATTCTCATGGTACACGCTCGCACCCCCATCACTTAGAATCTGTGTCAAATCAACACTAACCACATAACATGTAGTTCGGGGTTTCGGACCCTCAAAACCAAGTTTGGAAGCGTTACTTACTCAAACCAAGAAAAATCCTACTCCGCTATTCCTTTGCCTCTCAAATCAGCCTCCAAACGTCTTGAATCTAGACATAAGCAACACATTACGATCAATATAGGCTAAAGGAACCATTTTCACAAGAAAAACTACTAAGTTAGACTCAAAATCCGAAATTGGCTCAAACCCGGCCACCGGGCCCAAGTATCGAAATTCGACAAAAGTCACAAAACCCGAAAGCCCATTCACTCATGAGTCTAACCATACCAAATTTACTCAAATCCAACAATGATATCCCATTAAAAACCTCAAAATTCCATCTCAAGAACACTTCCACTTTTTCCCTAAATCACAAATTAGATGATGAAATCAAAGATATAATCATGGGATTTAACAAAAATCAAGTGATAAATACGTACCCCAATCAAATCCCTGAAATTCCTTCAAAAATGCCCAAATACGTGGTCTCTAGCTCGAAATATGAAAAATAGGCTCAAACCCTCGATTTTGAATATAACATTGTCTGCCCAGATTGTTTTCATCACGATCGTGGAAATGACATCGCGATCGCGAAGCACAAAGCAGGTTGCCCACAATTTTACTATATGCGAATGCTGAACTCTCCACGTGTTCACAGATCACTTCCCCTCAAACCTACTAATCGCATCCTACCTCACGCGATCACGTAGAGCAATTACCTAAGCTCCTTTTCAGCTCGATTACTTCTACGTGAACGCGACACTAGCCATGTGTTCGCGAAGCACATCTTCTCACACATAGGAGATGGCTCCCCTAACTCTGCGATTCCATAGAACAAACTCACCTCTGCACCAAATAAGTTTACGTGATTGCGGATGCCCTCATGCAATCGCGTATAAGGAAACCAGAAGAAAAATACCAGCACCTATCAGCCATCTTCCAAAAGCTAAAAATGATCTGTTAACCACCTAAAACTCACCCGAGGCCCTCGGGACCTCAGCCGAACCTTCCAACATGTCTCATAACATCATACGAACTTAGTCAAATCTTCAAATCATCTCCAACAATATCAAAAACACAAATTACACACGGATTCAAGCCTAATGAACATTAAAAGTTTTGAATTCTATAAACGATGCTAAAACCTATCAAATCAAGTCTGATTGACCTCAAATTTTGCACACATATCATAAAAGACACTACGGACATAGTCTAACTTCCGAAAATCCAATTCGATCCCGATATCAAAATTTTCACTGCCGACCAAAATCGCCAAAATTCCAACTTTTACCAATGCAAGCCTAACTCTACTACGGACATCTAAATCACATTACGGACGTGCTCCTAAGTCCAAAATCATCTAATGGGGTTAACGGAACCATCAAAATTCAAATTTGAGGTCGTTTACACATAAGTCATCCGGTCAACTTTCCCAACTTAAACCTTCTCACTAGAGACTAAGTGTCTCAATTCACTCCGAAATCACTTTGGACCCAAACCAACTGACCCGATAAGTCATAATACAGCCGAAGAACACAAAAGAAGCAGAATAATATGGAATGGGGCTATAACTCTCAAAACGACTGGCCGGGTTGTTCTATTTACTGCCTTTGAAGCCTAGGTCTACTAAGTTGCATTGATTTATACAATTCCAAAGGTAGTTGGCTCTATTGGTATTGATGTTATTGCTACCAAATTTGTGTCTAGATTTCAAGACTTCATTTAAGTCACCTCCTACGAACCAACTGCCCTTAAAGGCAGAAGCAATGTCTACTAAGCTATCCCAATGTTTAAGCTTATCACTAAACGAGTTGCTAGCATAAATGGCAGAGAATAGGCAAACGTTTGGAGGGGAATATACCTTGAACATGAAATGAACTCCTAATGGAGTAGTAGAGACATTATCTAGCTTAATGAGGTCATCCTTCCACACTATCACAATGCAACCAAACATGCCTATTGTAGGGGATTGAATTTGGGCTTTGAACCGAAGATCAATAGTGAGGTGTTTGTGGTCAGCCATGGATGGGTTGTGGAGTTTGACCATCGAAGCACAGCGTCTCCTGAACTCTACGGGTAGAATTGAGCCGAAAAGATAACGTTGGGGGAATTTTTGGACTGATAGGTGAACGGAGGGTATCTTTAGCTGATCACGCTCAACTGAGTCTCACAAAAGATTATGCGGCCATTGCAAATATAATCTGAGTATTATCGCCCAGAGTCGAACCACAGAGAATTAACTTATCAATCACTACCGTCAGATTCACTAAATTCACACAATTTGTTCTCCCAAACTTTCTTATTCACAATGCTTGATTTTCTAACAACTAAAGACTGAAAGCAATTAAGAACTGAAAATTAACTAACTTGATGTGTAAACAATAGAAAGAAAGTCCAAGGCAATGGTTTCCCCCGTTGGTAATTTCCTTGGTTGTATATGTCTTATAACTACGATTTAGTTGTCTCTAACAATCATAAACTCTCAATCTATCATAATTCTTTCTCGAGTAATTATGACAATCTACTAGACGCACTCTCTCAAGCTACGCTAGTTAATTTCTCAATACGGTTCACTTAGATTGCACCCGAGGTATCGTTATCTCTAATCCAACCTCTAAACCCTCGGTTATGACTCTCGTCTATACTCCGGGAGTGATGTTGTTCATACAATCACCTAAATATGCACTCTCTCTCAAGTAGATACATACTAAATAGGAACGGATAATTGAGGGCCCTTTCAACTAATCCACAATCAAAACATAGATGAACAATTAGATATTAACAACCAAATTCAATTATATTAATAAAACAACCAAGTTATTCCCAACGGGTTCCACCAAAACCTTAGAATAAGGTTTTTAGCTACGCATGATAATGGGGAAATAAACTACTAAAAGAGTCATAATCATAAATTGCGGGAAAAATAAAGAAGAATAAGAGTAATGATGTTTTGGGTGATCTCTCACACTTTTTTTCCTTGCCAAAGTACTCTCTAAAAACATTACATGCCTTCCTTGGGCGAGTTCTAGTATTTAAATAGGGTTTTGGGTTAGGAATTTCGAAATTTGCACTTCAGTCCCTCAGTTTTCCGTCGCTTGCCGCAGTCCTACCACAGTCACGCTAGGACCGTGGCCAAATGGCATCTCTGAATCTCAAAATAGCTTCTCATCACAGTCCAGCCGCGGTTACGCCGGGACCGCGGCAGTTTACCTCCAGATGTGGTTTGTGCCTTTCACATTGTGCATTTGGCAACTTTTGTGCGATTGGCCTCTTTTTCCTCCATAATTGATCCAAAACTACTCCATAGCCTTCTTCTACTGCATGTAACCTGCAAAACATGAAAAGCACTAATAAGAGCATTTTGCTATCACTTTTACCATAAAAACTCTACAAGAAAGTGGTTCCTTTGAGGCTTAATCATAGTTCAATTCACCTATTATCAACACCCCACACTTAAAGATTTGCTCGTCCTCGTGCAAGTTGAACCACACTTCTAGGTCTAATCGCTCGACGAATTACCCAATTTTTATGTTGCACCCGCCATTATGAAAGAACAACCTAAGCAGTGCAACTGCCTCACCTCAGATACAGACTCTAATGCCATGCCACATACATGCTCACTCTAGTTACTCTAACAGAGGTGAAAACTTGCTTTTTCTTTCTGAGTCACATGCCCACACATCAATAAATTGAGAGAAGTTCCACACATATAGAATCCAGCACAAAGAACTTTAGATAGAAAGAATTCACTCACTCTCAGCAAGGAACATTCATATGTCACACAGGTACATGATCGCAGCGGGCTCAACCTTAGGAAGAGCGGGCGCTAATACTTTTACCCACTAGTGGTATCGGGGTCAATTTCCACAGGAAGCTAGAAAAGGGAGTTGAGTAATTGCTTAGTCTAGAGATGCGTTTTGACTCCTAATTGTACTTCTATCATTTTTTTGGGGTTTTATACTTATCAACTACGATTTAATAACTATTAGTTAAAACTAAGTTATACTAAAATATTGATTCTAGGTTGTATACAAGATAGAGAAAAGCACTAGGGTCGTGGCATTTACCTAGGTGGTCAACTAACGGGTAGAGATTCCTAATACAAGAATGATGATTATGGGGCTTATGCTATAACCGTTGCATGATTGCACTCACTCTCACACCTCTCGGTAGAGAGAATGATTTTGCCCAACTGACTCTCTCAAGACCATTTGGATAGGCTAATATGCCCAAGCAACTCATGGTTCAAGTTGGGTAATTACTCTCTCGAGGTTTAACCCGTTAATTGGGACTACCATTCTCATGGGTCCATCCCAATTCCTTGTTGGGTCAATTTTGGAGTCATAGACACTCTTTCTCAAGAAGAGTCAAGACCCACTAAGCTAGACTCAGTGTTTGCAACCACCAAATCCTAATTAAACCATAAAATTAACCCAAATAGCAAACACCCAACATCATTCAAGCATTAAAAAATCACACCCATTAGTTACTCACACTAGGGTTGAGCCACAACCCTAGCTAATGGGTTTAGCTAGACATAATAGGAATAAAAATTGAAGAAATAAGAGATAAAATCAACATATTAATTAACTACAAAGTTAATCCACAAGAATCTATGATAAAACAAGATGAAATTGCCCAAAATAGGTTAAAACTTGAGTCTCACGAGTGCAAAAGCTATATCTGATTTTGTTCTCCTTGCTAAAAAAGTAAAATGTTCTATTTATACTACACAGGAAAAACTGGACAAAAATACCCCTAAGGGTCTGGCGCAGACCGCGCACAAATGTCGCACGGCCGCGGAGGGCTCTTTGGTATTTAGTGATGGCGTCTGAAACTAAGGCCGTGGACCCCGCGCGCGGCCGCATTAGCTGAGAGGCGCGGACCGCGTAGTGCTTTGGGGCGGCCGGCTGGCTGAAGGGCGCGGACCGCATAAAAAGGGACGCGGCCGTGTGGAAGGCTTGACAAAAATCACCAGTCTCTGAACTTTCTAGCGCGGCCGCGTGGCAAATAAGTGCGGTCCGCGCAGGTCACCATGGGTTATTGCACAATCTCTAAACATTTCTGCGCGGCCGCGTGCCAAATAAGTGCGGTCCGCACAGGTCACTTTTGTTCCCCACTTCACATGTCCTTTGACGCTTGGTAGATTTCACTCCTTTTTCAAGCTGATCTTTGACGTTTGTCATCTTGTCGCTCAAACCTGCAATCAAGCGCAACTTGTAAGCTTTTTGGGACTAATATATGGCAATTCATGCACAAAGCCTAGGCAAGAATGGGTATAAAACATGTAAAAATCATAGTTATCAACTCCCCCAAACTTAAACTTTTGCTTGTCCTCAAGCAAACAAAATGAGACCTACCCCTCAAAGAAAAACATTCAAGTGATTCCTGTTTATCCTAAAGTAACCTCGACAAGCATCAATTGGGACGAACAATTGCCCTTAATGCGAATGCATCATTAACACATTTAAATTTTGAAGACTTGTGGTTCAAGTGTGACACAAGAGCATCAAGAGTTGACACATATTCATCAAAGAGCTTCTCTCAATTACTTTGGTCATTGTGGAACCCAAACTCATACATCCTCAACTCTCCCTAAGTGAACCTCACCTTTTAGAGTATTAACACGCAAACCGAGGTGGATGGATTTCTCTCATCTCTCTCAAAGAAAAGGCCATAAGTCCGGCTCTAAGTACCATATGCTTGCCCCTTGTGTAAGTATCCACTAATGTAGGCTTCCCTCAACTCAAGATCATATAGGGATTTTGAGGAGTCATTATGAAGGCTTTTGGGTAAAAAGTGGGACATGTTTTTATTTAATTGGGTTCAGTCTTCCCTTAAGCACTTCTTTTTGATTTATTTTGGCACACTTTCTTGACTTATTTGAGTATTTCACTTCTTTCAAGGGGTTAGAAAGACACCTTGTCATTCTTTCTTTTGCAATTCAAAGCTTCTTTACTTTTTTCCTCACCCTTTTCACTTTTTTTGTTGTCCTTGGATTCCCTTTTTTTTTGGTCTTTTTCTCTTTTTCATTGCCTCCCTTTGGTTCTTTCTCTTTGACTTTTTGTCTTTTTGCTTTTGCACCTTTTACTACATTGCTTCCTTTCTTGTCTCTCCCCCCAAACTTAGACAGTTGCCATTACTCAAGGGAAGATTTTGGTGCCAAGAGAGGATCTCGTTGAGAACGGGTATAGGCTTTTAGCTTTGGTTCATGAAAGAAGAAGGTTTAAGGCTCAAAAGGGGTGAACTAGGGAGTATTTCATTGGTAGGTCATGGAAATTGTTCGAATTTGGCATTTTGGATCAAGGAGAGCCGACAATCACTTCTCAATTCAAGTTCTACCTATGATTTCGCCTCAACAAACACTCAGGGCAAGTTGTAGACCATTGGCTCGGTACTTGGGCTCACAATTCGAATTCTTACCACACACACTCAAGGATCGCTAAAGACATCGAGTCGAGGGCCCACAACAACCTTAGTTACGATTCAAGCGCACAATGGTCCAACATGACCACATGATGATTGTTTGGTGAACACAAGAGTCTCAAGGTCACGACTCTCACCATCCTAAACACAACATCATGTCTTTGACCATGGGATCAAAGGCAAATCTGCTAGGCCCAAGTGAAGCTTTGCCTGTGGTACCCTTAACTATAAAACTTGAAAATCAAAAAAAGAAAAATCAAAAATGGACTCTAACCCTTAAGAAGGTTGTCACACCATCTATCATTAGGAAGTGCCACCCGGTTCACACAACACTCTACTCTTGGAAAGAACCGTGGCATTAAGAAAACCAAGGGCTTATTGCAAACTTCAAAACAAAACAAAAAACTACGAGCCTAACTTTGCAACTAAAACAAAAAATTTAAACGAAAATAGAAAACCAACATGAAAAACCGAATGAATATGTACAAAAAGGGAATAGAATATACAACTAGAGGTAATGAATATATACATCAATTTGAAAAGCATCTAGAATAAAAAGTTATATACAAACCATCTATCAACTACGAATGTGCTAAAAACAAAGAGAATATATATACAGTCATCCGATATGTCCAAAATAGTAGGGTGCACCCCTACGAATAAAAGCTAGCATTGTCCCCAATGCTAACTATCAAAATAAGGATAAGAAAAAGAAAGGATATAGAGTGGCCCCTCAAGCCGCATCTGTCGCTCTGGGCTGATAAGTGGCCTCCAAGTCCTCTGTACTGGCGGGAACCTCAGACTGGTCCCCGGCCTGCTGCTGCTGTGCTCCTGGGACAAGAGCCGGATCAGGAACATGCCCTGCCACTGGTGGAACACTAGGGGTACCCTCCTGAGTCGGAGCCACCTCTATCACAACTCCTGCTGTGCTAGGGAGTTTTCTCTTCTTCTTTGGCCTCTGCTCCTCCTCAGATGGCTGAACTGCAGCTGGCTCTCTGGCTGGATCTCCAATTAATAGATCAATTGGCAGCTGATCTGCCATGAGCTTATCTACATCTACTCTCAGCTGTGTCACTGACTCCTTGGACGCCTTCTGCTTCCTCAACTTTTTGTGCTCCTGAGCCAGCTTACCCAAGGCCTTGCTGTGTGCCTCAACCGCCTTAGTCAAGGCATCCTGCATCTCCATCATCTTTTCCTGGTTGTTCAGGATCTTCTTCAGTGTTTCCTCTATAGACGGAGGAATCTCAACAGTAGCAGGAGCTGACGATGTCTGAACTGCAGTGGTCAGAGTGGACAACTTGGATGTCGCAGCTGTCATCCAGTTGTTCAAACTGGCTAAGGACTGACTGAGCTGATGGGCAGTGAACCGGTGAGTCTTCGATGAAGGCACAACCGGGTCCGCTGAAGTAGATGGGCCGGCAGCAGGGATGGTGGAAGGCTTAATGGGAGGCAGAATAACCGCTGGCTCCTCAGACTGGCCAGGTGCGGTGAAAGTGGAAGCCTGAGTCTTCTTGCCCTTCTTTGGGTCGTCCGGACCCAACTGACTGTACCAGGAGTAAGGAGCCACCGGAGGTACCTTGACATCATACCTCTTTCTCTTCACTTTCAATTCTCTAAAGTATAGGGAGAGTGTGTTCGGGAAGGGATAGTTAGTGCTGGTCTCCTGTCCGACTGTAGAGATCACCCTCGACATAATGTTGCCCACATTGAGAGGAAAACCCGCCATGATAGATTCCACTAGAATAGCACGGGGAATGGGAATGGAATTATCATGGGTGGAGGGGTCTAGTATACTACACACAAATGTCAACCAACCCTTAGCTTCAAAATTTAGAGTGTTCCTCAGAATCTTCTCCCCTGCTTTCAACCAAGTTGGGACAGTACCCGGAGCTGCCAAGTGTTGGGCCAACCAAGGACGAACCTCTTCTTTCATTTCTAGCTTTTCTAAGTATTGGGATTTGTCCTCTTCGTTGAAACCCAAAAAAATCATTTAGGGACTTTCCATCATACAGCACTATAGTGTCCCGCACTTTCGTTGCCTTTGAGTCTTGTACTACATGATGAACATTGCAGTAGAATTCTTTTACCATATGTTCGTTGGCCATTTCACAACGCTCCTTAAAGAATCCTCAACCCTCTCTGGTTCGGAATTGAGCTTGCACATAAGGGTTTAGAGGGACAAGATCAGCATCAATGAATTTTCTCTCCGGAATCAATTTTCTTTTGGGCCACCATTCCCGAAATCTGTGGAAGGCTACTTCGTTCACAAATCTATCCGTCCATGCTTCCGGCTTCCTCATTCTATCAACACCTCCAACTTGGGGCTCACCCCCCTCACCATACCCACCGCTCTCCCTGGATAATGAAGCTGTGGGGGAGGTGGAGTATTATTCCGCACTTTTAGCTACGGACTCATCAGATGAGTCCGAAACTACATTCACTGGTTTCTTGGAGGTGGCTGCATCACCATGATCAATAGAAGGAGAATCACGCAGCTGAAATAATGTGGAAGCGTGAGTGGGGGCAGACTCTGAAGTGATGTCCCGGGATGGAGCATACTCACTCCCCGTAGAGTGCGAAGCCGCTCTGTCAGCTGCCCGTATTAGCTTCCGGGTCTTTTTTATACTCTCCCGAACCTAGGGAGTAAGTTTGACCACCCGCTTGCCTTTACTCCCTCGGGAGGAACCACCTCTCCCGGGTTGTTTTTCTTTGCCCCCACGTTGTTTGCCCATTATCTGCAAGTAATACATGTCTAACATTGTTAGTAGAAGAACATTCAATGAATTAGACAAAACAGTTAAGTTCAAGAGTTGCAGACATGGTGACACAGGTAGGAAGGCGTGGACCGCTCAAAAGAGTCACGCGGCCGCGCTGAGGGAACACGGACCGCATGAATTTGGAGCGCGGTCCGAGCTTGAGATGTTCCAAACACACCTTTCTCTGAACTTACCGATGCGGGCTGCACTTATTTGGACTGCGACCGCGTCGGTTCGGCGCGGACTGCACAAAAGTGGGTCACGAACCGCGCATTGCAATCGCCCCAGGAGACAACTCCCTGAATCTACCGATGCGGTCCGCACTTATTTGGACCGCGGTCACGTAGGTATGACACGGACTGCACATAAAGGGTGTGCAGCCGCGTAGGGCTAAATAAATTAACTGAGTAGATTTTGCAATTAATTCTGATTTTTGTTCACATTTTTGGGTTCTAAGTGTCCCTACTCAATTATTTAACTTGAATTCATGCCCTTTGCTTAAAGTAAGCATAGCAAATCTAGTCTAATATTTAAATCTAAGAAGAAAGAGAAGAAATAAGAAGTTATACTAATGGGAAGCAATTAAAATAAACAAGGAAAATTATACTATGAATGGAATGGGCAAGAATTGTTACCAGGGAATGATTTTGACTTAGTGCACAAGTACGGTGATGAACAGTAAAAAAAAATTGAGCTTCAGTGAAAATTTTTGCGAAAAGGTTCAAATGAGGCCCAGGCCTCTATTTATAGAAGAACCCCGGGACCCACGACTTACCTACCAGCGCGGCCACACAAAAATGGTCGCGGACCGCGCTGGATTTCCCAGCCCTATTATTCACTGCTCAACCCACGCGGACCGCACTGATTTGATGCGCGGCCGCGTGGGATAGTTCAGAGAGAACATCACTTGCATCTTTCCAGCGCGGACCGCACTTGTTTGGTGCGCGGCCACGTTGGAAACTTCAGAGAGAATGTCTCTCTCACTTCTCCTGTGCGGATCGCGCAGCTAACTTCAGAGACCCAGCTCCCATTTCATCAACCTGCGCGGTCAGCACTTATTTGGTGCGCGGCTGCGTAGGTAAACTTCAGAGGGCTAAAAATTTCCTACTTTTGCTCTGCACTGGTTCAACATTATCCCTGCACCATCTCACAAACCATGAGTTCAAAAATCCTAATCTACGATAAGAAAATAACAAGAAATAAAAAGACATGGGTTGCCTCCCAAGAAGCGCCTGATTTAACGTCGCGGCACGACGCATGTTACCATCACAATCACTTCAAATGAATGAGTGCCACCACGTAGCTATCATCAAACTTTCCCAAGTAATGCTTGACATGATGCCCATTGACCCGGAAAACTTCACCATTCTTATTTTTTAGATCAATGGCACCAAAAGGAGTTACACCAACCACTTCAAATGGACCGCTCCACTTAGACTTTAGCTTTCCAGGAAACAACCTTAACCGAGAGTTGAAATGAAGAACCATGTCACCAGAATTCCTTCCCTCGGGCATACTTGTCGTGAAGGTACTTCATCTTGTCCTTGTACAAGGACGAGCTGGAGTACACATGGAATATAAACTCATCAAGTTCATTCAATTGTTTAACCCAAAGATTAGCAGCTATGTCCCACTCTAAGTTTAACTTTCTCAAGGCCCACATGGCCTTATGCTCCAATTCCACCGGAAGATGACAAGCCTTCCCAAACACCAACCGATACGGTGACATACCAATCTAGGTCTTGAAAGCGGTACGATAAGCCCAAAGAGCATCGTCCAATTTCTTCGACCAGTCGGTCCTATTTGCATTGACAGTCTTGGACAAAATACTCTTGATCTCTCGATTAGAAACCTCAGCTTGGCCACTCGCTTGAGGATGATAAGGAGTGGTCACCTTGTAAGTTACCCCATACTTGGCTAGCAAAGAGTCTAAAGCCCGGTTGCAAAAATGAGAACCCCCGTCACTGATGATGGCACGTGGAGTACCAAATCTTGTGAAGATACTCTTTTTAAAGAACGCCACCACACTTAGAGCTTCATTATTTGGCAAAGCTATGGCCTCAACCCATTTCGACACATAATCAACTACTACCAAGATGTAGGTGTTGCCACAAAAACTTACGAATGGTCCCATAAAGTCTATCCCCCAAACATCGAAAATGTCAACCTCTAGAATTGTGTTAAGGGGCA
>MU737022.1:22673-60913 GCA_026770625.1 Nicotiana glauca | reverse complement strand
GAGGGGGAAGGGGTGAGGTTGTAATGGACAATAACTCTTTGAGGTATAGTTTACCACCACAGTGTCATATTAAATTGCCG
Source organism: Nicotiana glauca (assembly GCA_026770625.1). Taxonomy (NCBI): domain Eukaryota; kingdom Viridiplantae; phylum Streptophyta; class Magnoliopsida; order Solanales; family Solanaceae; genus Nicotiana; species Nicotiana glauca. Next base: position 60,833 of record MU737022.1, on the reverse strand, counting down.
CTTACAATGGAGTACGATAAATTGGTATCATTGTTACGTAAAAAATAAGTGTGAGGAAACGTTCGGTGAACCGTAAAGTAATCGGTATATTTTCCATATTCTGTGACTCCGCATGGGTTAGCTTATTATTCTGAGTATAACATCGAAGACAATGAAACTCTTAGAGATTTTTTGCGGATTCCGAATGAATACAGCGAATTTATTGTAATAAAATTATTGAAAATGTACGTCAAGGTTGAAGACGTTCCCAACAATGAGGGTGTGCATAGTAGGGATAACTCCCAGTCATCGGGTGGTTATTCTGGAGCAGTTTTTGCCGGACAGATTCCTGATAAAAGAGCTTGCCTTGATTTAAACTTGTCACCACCAGCGAATGATCAACGACAAAATAATTTTTTGACTTTATATAATCCACAAGATGACTGGTAAACTTTAATTTTTCTACGCTTTAGCGATGTTTATTTTATGTTTGAATTGAATTTGTATTAACACTTGTATTTTTCATAGGGGGTACCGTACGGATATAAATTTTATGAGTTATGACCCCGCTCCTAGTTGGAATATGCATAGTTCTGGCGTACTGGACCACGGTGGTCCATCCGGGAGTCATCACCAACAAGTAAATATCCATCATGGAACGTCAACACATTACGACTTGTAAGTAAAGTGATATAGCTATATGTAAAGTATTTATGCAGTTGAGTAGCTTATCATGTTGTTCTTTTTGTGCAGTGAAAATGAGCAACTTGATCTTCCTAACCTCACACAATTGCCCATAGACGACGTATTGACTCGTGATTTGGCAGATGCGCAGAGTCAGGAAGATGATAGTGATTATAACAACAATGCCGATGTGTCTGGAGATGACACACCCTTCCCTGATGAGGATGATGACGAGGAGGAAGTGAATGTCGAACCTGAGCTGACGAGGGAGCATGCTCTTCCACCTCCCGTTAGACCAAGAGTGTACGAGTCCTACGTGCCGTTTCATGAGCGGAATATTCCCTACCTTAATAATTTTCCAAGTATGTCAAACGTGGATGCACTCATAAGGGATGATGACGAATTTCGGTCAGCAATGTGGGATGATTCTAGACCAACGGTGCTGGCAAAGGGCATGTATTTTCCCGATAAAGCTTGCCTAATTAGAGCTGTAAAAATCTACAACGTAAGAGAGTGCCATGATATGACGGTAAGGGAGCTAACTACGGAGGTATACAAGGATGTTTGCCGTACATACTTTATGGGTTGCCACTGGATGTTGCGTGCCAGCAAGAAAAAATCAGGATTATGGACTGTGGGTAAATATAGCACCCACATATGTGAAATGGACACATTTAGTGAGAATCGCTTCAACCTGGATGTACACTTGATTTGTCTTGTCTTGATTCCATACTTGGAAGTGTCCATTAGGTTCAAGATAAAAGAGTTTACAGCCATCCACCAGGAGTATAGGTATATTATAACCAAAAGAAAGGCATATCTGGGCGCAAACATGCCTTTGAAATTATTTATAGTGACTGGGATAAGTCTTTTTCATCTCTGTCCAGGTACATGGCCACACTGCAACATTTTAAGCCCGGAACTGTTGTTGAATGGAGGCGTGAGCGGAGTTGTCACGACCCCAGTTCGCCCTCTATGAACTGTCGTGACGACACCTAACCTCTACGACTAGGTAAGCCTAACAAGTGCGAAAAACCAATCGAAACTTACGGAAGTATAAATAAAAAACCGAAATAACTAAAAGGAATGGTATATAGAATGCCGCTCGGCATATACATCACAATATCTCAACTTCTATATCACTATCTCAAAACCCGAAAACCCACGGGAACACAAACTGAAAGAAATATAGTAAAATGCTCTAACTCCGGAATGTCTACATCAACAGTATGATAGAAGAGCTAATACTACAAGATAGAATAAAGATGGAGACTTTTTGGTCCGCGGACGCGGCAGATGTACCTCGAAATCTCCAAAAGCTCTTCGTGCCTCAAAGATGGTAAGCCTGTGTAGAAGTACCTGGATTTGCACATGAAAAACATATGCAGAAAGGGCATGAGTGTACCACAAAGGTACTTAGTAAGTGCCAAGCCTAACCTCGGTCGGGTAGTAACGAGGAAGGTCAGGGCCCTACTGAGGTCAAATAAAATATAAGATTTAACAGTGTAGAGTAAGCAGTATAATGAGTACATCAATGAAATAAGACAAGTTATACAAGGCAACAACACATATACAACGAACAGAGTAAACACAGAATTAAGAACAACTCAACACCAATAGTAACAACGAGGATCTCCTAGGATACCATCCTGTAGTCCTTTTCATCATATGTCCAGTGGATCTCTCTAGATACCGTCCCGTAGTCCAACTATAAATACGCGGGGATCTACCGAAATTCCGATCCATAGTCCCAAATGTAAGTACCCAGTACTGGGGGAATCTACCGGGTGCATTTCCGTAGTTCCATATAACTGTGCAGGGGGTCTACCGGGAATCTAACCCGCAGTCCTAAAGTAAACAAACAAGGGGAGGAGCTACCGGAATCCCACATCCGTAGTCCAAATATAAATATACAGCAATAGCAAGAAGATATCCAGAGATGGAATTCCATAGCAAGGCAACAAGTAGTTCTAGTCTAACATGTTTCACATAATGCAATCACGACAATTTAAGAAAATAGGCAATTTAAGTCAACTAAGCATGCTCTTCTAACTAACAACAGGTTAAGCTGCAAATGCAATAAAGCAGGAAAAGGAACACGCTAAGGAATACTTTAAGAAAATCGAATTTTCAATAATTTGCACAAGTACGCTCTTGTCACCTCACGCACAAGGCAATTCAATTACCAAATATACCAAATCCTAAGGGGAAGGTCCCCCACACAACTCACAAGGTTAGACAAGCCACTTACCTCGATCCAGCTCAAAATCAACTTGAAACCACACTTTTGCCACGAGTATCCGACTCTAAATGACCCAAATCTATTTAATTCAATTGCATATTGTAAATAACACCTCAAGTAACTGATTCTACAATTAAATTCTAAGATAATACGCGAAATCATGTAAAATGACCAAAATGCCCCTCAGGCCAACATCTCGGAATCGGGTGAAATTAACATTTTCAGAAACCTTGTACTCTCACGAGTTTAATCATATAAAAATCTCTCAAATCGGATGTCAAAAACCCAAACCAAAACTCAATTTCTAGGTCTAAGAACTTTTTTCCCAATTTTCATTAAAAATCCGAAATTAAAGGAGGAATTCATGCTTAGATTAATGGGTTACAAGAAAAAAGGAGTTTAGAATTATTACCCAATCGATATCTCTAAAAATCCCTCAAAAGCTCGCTCAAATCCGAGCTCCCAAGCTTAAGTTTTGATAAAATGGCTAAACCCTCGCTTTTTAAATCTTATATTTGCTCAGGGATTTTCTTAAGCACAAAAATGAACCGCCCTCAACTTACCTTACACGATCACTACACGCTCCACGCTATTGCGAAGCTATACTACATAATCTCACGCGATCGCAACCTCACACACGCGATCGCGAAGCTATACCATACAGACTCACGCGATCGCAACCTGAATCACGCGATCATGTAGAACAACTCTGCCCCTTACCTCAAATAAGCCTACGCGATCGCGAAGAAAAAATGTCTGCAATAGACCTGAAGCAAAAATCTGCAATTTTACAAGTTCCAAAAATGAACCGTTGAGCATCTGAAACACACTCGAGGCCCCCGGGACCTCAACCAAAAATACCAACATAACCTAAAACATCATTCAAACTTGTTCCAACCTTCGGAACGCTACAAACAACACCAAAATGCCTACTTTTCATCGGATTCAACCTTAAGGATTTCAAAAACTCTAAGAACACATTTTCAATCAAAAAGTGTACCAAACCTCGTCCGAATGACCTAAAACTTTGCACGCACATCTCAAATGACATAATGAAACTACTGAAACTCTCGGAATTCCATTCCTACCTTCGTTTCAAAATCTCACTATCAAACCAAAAACTTGTATTTCATGTTTCGATGCTCCGGAGATATGACGGTGATCCGTCGCACGTGTTGGATTTCAGCTCAGTCCAGTTGGACAGGGATCTATCTTATGTTGAGGAGCCAGTGGCAATATTAGACATACAGGTCAGAAAGTTGAGGTCAAAGAACATTGCTTCAGTAAAGGTTCAGTGGCGGGGTCAGCCGGTCGAGGAGGCGACCTAGGAGACCGAGCAGGATATGCGCAGCCGTTACCCTCATCTTTTCACTACTTCAAGTATGTCTCTATTCTCGTCTGAGGATGAACGAATGTTTAAGTGTAGGAGGATGTGATGACCCGACCGGTCGTCTTAAGAATTAACACCCTGATCCCCTATTAACTGATTTCCCCAAGTTTATTTCTTCTAGTTTGATTTGCCGGGATGTTCTATTTTGAGTTTCGGAGAGTTTTGGGACACTTAGTACCTATATGAGAGCTTAAGTATTAGAAAACTGACCATAGTCGGAACAGTGTAAAGACGGCCTCAAAATGGAAATTCGATGGTTCCGTTAGCTTTGTTAGGTGATTTTGGGGTTAGGAGCGTGTTCGGATTGTGTTTTGGAGGTTACACAATCCGAGCACGCTCCTAACGTCTAAATCACCTAACGAAGCTAACATAACCATCAAATTTCTATTCCGAGGCCGTCTTCACACTGTTATAACTATGGTTAGTTTTCCAACTCTTAAGCTCTCATTTAGGGACTAAGTGTCCCAAAACTCTCCGAAACTCAAAATCAAACATCTCGGCAAATCAAACTAGCAGAAATAAACTTGGGGAAAGCAGTTAATAGGGGATCGGGGCGTTAATTCTTAAGGCGACCGGTCGGGTCGTCACATCCTCCTACACTTAAATATTCGTTCGTCCTCGAACGAGGATAGAGACATACCTGAAGTAGTGAAAAGATGAGAGTAACGACTACACATATCCTGTTCGGTCTCCCAGGTCGCCTCCTCGACCATCTGACCCCACCACTGAACTTTTACTGAAGCAATGTTCTTTGACCTCAACTTTCTGACATGCCTGTCCAATATGGCCTCTGGCTCCTCAACAGAAGATAGATCCCTGTCCAACTGGACTGAGCTTAAATCCAACACGTGCGACAGATCACCGTGATATCTTCGGAGCATCGAAACATGAAAAACCGGATGAACTCTTGCCAGGCTGGGAGGTAAGGCAAGCTCATAAGCAATCACCCCAACTTGCCTCAATATCTCAAAAGGGCCAATAAACCTCGGACTCAACTTCCTTTTCTTCCCATATCTCATAATGCCTTTCATAGGAGAAACCCAAAGTAGAACTCGCTCTCCAACCATATAGGAAAGATCAAGAACCTTCCGGTCAGCATAGCTCTTCTGTCTGGATTGGCCTATACGGATCCTATCCTGAATTACCTTAACCTTCTCTAAGGCGTCCTGAACCAAATCTGTGCCCAATAATCTAGCCTCACCTGGCTCGAACCAACCGGAGATCTACACCGTCTACCATACAAAGCCTCATATGGTGTCATCTGAATGCTGGACTGATAACTATTGTTTTTAAGCAAACTCCACCAATGTCAAGAACTGGTCCCAAGAACCCCCAAACTCCATCACACACGCACAGAGCATATCCTCAAGAATTTAAATAGTGCGCTCGGACTGTCCGTCCGTTTGAGGGTAAAATGTCGTGCTCAACTCCACCCGAGTACCTAACTCCTGCTGCATGACTCTCCAGAACCGCGATGTGAACTGAGTACCTCTGTCTGAAATGATAGAAACTGGAATACTATGCAGACGGACAATCTCCCGGATATAAATCTCCGCCAACCGCTTCGAAGAATAAGTGGTACACACAGGAATGAAATGAGAGAACTTGGTCAGTCGATCCACAATAACCCAAATAGCATCGAACTTCTTCAAAGTCCGTGTGATCCCAGATAACAAGGCCATGGTGATACGCTCCCACTTCCACTTCGGAATCTCTATCTATTGAAGCAATCCACCCAGTCTCTGGTGCTCATATTTCACCTACTGACAATTGAGGCACCGAGCTACAAACCCAACTATATCTTTCTTCATCCGCCTCCACCAATAGTGCTCCCTCAAGTACTGATACATCTTCGCGGCACCCGGATGTATGGAATACCGCGAACTGTGGGCCTCCTCTAGCATCAGCTCCCGAAGCCCATCAATATTGGGTACACAAACCCGACCCTGCATCCTCAATACTCCGTCCTCACCAATGGTCACATCTCTGGCATCACCACGCTGAACCTTGTCCTTAAGGAAAAGCAAATGAGGGTCATATTACTGTCGCTCCCTGATACGATCAAATAAGGAAGACCGAGAAACCACGCAAGCTAGAACCCGACTAGGCTCTAAAAGATCCAATCTCACAAACTGGCTAGCTAAGTCCTGAACATCCATCGCCATAGGTCTCTCTGATGCTGGTAAATATGTCAAACTCCCCAAACTCTCCGCCCGGTGACTCAAGGCATCAGCCACTACATTGGCCTTGCCCGGGTGATATAAAATAGTGATGTCATAATCCTTAAACAATTATAACCACCTCTTTTGGCACAAATTTAAATCCTTCTGCTTGAACAAATGTTGCAAGCTCCGATGGTCAGAATAAATCTCACAGGTCACACCATATAGATAATGCCGCCAAATCTTCAAGGCGTGAACAATGGCAGCTAACTCAAGATCATGGACATGATAATTCTTCTCATGTATCTTCAACTGTCTGGATGCATAGGCAATCAACCTATCATCCCGTATCAATACCGCTCCAAATCCAACTCTCGAAGCATCACAATAGACAGTATAAGATCCTGAACTTGTAGGCAATATCAAAACTGGGGCCGTAGTTAAAGATGTCTTGAGCTTCTGAAAGTTTGCCTTGCACTGTTCTGTCCACTGGAACAGAGCACCCTTCTGGGTCAATCTATTCATACGGGCTACGATTGATGAAAACCCCTCCACAAAGCGACGGTAGTAACCCTCCAAGCCAAGGAAACTGCGGATCTCTGTAGCTGAGGATGGTCTGGGCCAACTCTGTACTGCCTCTACCTTCTTCAGATCCACCTGAATACCCTCACTCGATAACACGTGGCCCAAGAATTCCACATAATCCAACCAAAACTCACATTTTAAAAACTTTACATATAATTTCTTTTCCCTCAGAGTCTGAAGCAATGTCCTCAGGTGTTGCTCATGATCTTCCCGACTTCGAGAATATATTAGAATTTCATCAATAAAGATAATGACAAAAGAGTCAATATATGGCCAGAATACACTATGCATCAAATGCATGAAAGCTGTTGGGGCTTCGGTCAGCCCAAGTGACATAACAAGAAAAACGTAATGGTTGTACCGAATCCTAAAAGCAGCCTTCGGGATATCTGGCTCCCAAATCTTTGACTGATGGTAACCTGAGCGCAAATTAATCTTAGAAAACAAATGTGGGCAAAGCAGTTAATAGGGGATCGGGGCATTAATTCTTAAGACGACCGGCCGGGTCGTCACAAGAGTCTTGACATACCCGAATATATTTTCAAATATGTGTTCTCATCATTTAAACCAGCAATTGATGGTTTTGTGCATTGTCGTCCTGTTATTTCCATAGACGGTACTCATATCTATGGAAAGTATGATATTAAGCTTTTGAACGCAGTTGCGGTAGATGCCAACGAACAAATATTTCCACTAGCTTTTGCCATTTGTGCCAACGAAAGCGAAGCAACATGGATGCTTTTTTTAAACCACTTAAAGCAGCACGTTGTCAAACAACGTTCAGGTATTTGTCTAATATCTGATCGACATGGTGGTATTTTAAGTTTTGTACGGCATTTGCCTAAATTACAAGAACCCTATGCACACCACTGTTACTGTGTGAGGCACCTAAAGGCCAATTTCCAGAAGAAATATCATGACAAGGACTTGCATGATTTAATGTGGATGGCAGCAACTGATCACCAGCAGTGCAAATTCACGAAGCACATGGAAGTGATCCGGCAGTTAGATCTACGAGCCTATACATGGCTGATGGGACATGAACTTCACATGTGGACATTGCATGTTGATGGTGGCAGACGATGGGGAGCCTTAACTACAAATATGTCGGAGTCATTCAACGGCTTGTTGAAGTCTGCACGTGGATTGTCTATCACTGCCATGGTCCGGATGACATTCAAACAGAATGCGGAGAGGTTTGTTGAAAGGCATAGAGCTACATCGTTATTGATGGACATGGGTGTTCAATTCATGCCAATACCGATGAGAAGATTTGAGAAGTACAGGAGGCGAGCACATTGGCATTTATTTTTACAATACAATCATGACCGAGTTATTTTTGAAGTTCGCACCGCTATCCGTGGACCACGAGGGAATAATCTACAGACGGTGAACGAAACCAGCAGGTTGTGTTCATGTGAGAAATGGACCATCTACCACATGTCGTGCGCACATGCGTTGAAGTGCTTTCAACAAGTTGGTTTAGGGGTAACCAACTATAGTGATAGGCAATACAGTGTTGCTGCATACATAGACACGTATAGTGGGCAGTTGCAGCCATTGGGTGCTGAGTATTATCGGCCGCCGAAACCTTTTAAAATGGTTTGTAACAATGACTATTTGCGCAAGCTGTAAGTGAATAAGAGAACGCGTATAGGGAACCAAATGGATGTTGGTGACACCGTTTATGCGCGTAAATGTGGCATATACTCGCAAATAGGAGACGACTATCGTAAATGTCCTTCAGCTGGTGTGCGTGGCTGTGGTAATCCAGCTCCTGGTGCAAGTTCGTCGAATGTACCCAACTATCAAGGATACACCTAGTCTTTTATTTTCGTATTATTTTTTGTAATACGTTGTCACACCTCCTTTTTACCTACTCCCTGTGAAGGAATGTAGTAAAGGGAGTTTTTCCAATTAAAAGACAATCAAAACGGGATTTATTTATTTAATTCAGAGTCACCACTTGGAGATTTATAGTGTCCCAAGTCACCGGTTAGAATCCCGAATCGAGGAAAAGGATGACTCTGTTTAACAGTCCGCGAATCAGAAAATCCGAATAAGGAATTCTGTTAACCCGGGAGAAGGTGTTAGGCATTCCCGAGTTCCGTGGTTCTAGCACGGTCGCTCAACTATTATATTTGGCTTATTTATCTGATTTTACAGCACATTTTAATTTATGTGCTTTTTAACCCTAAATCGCTTTTATTATTATTTTAATGAGAATTGCAACATCGTAAAAATACGTCTCGAACCACGTCACATAAATGCACCCGTAGTTTTGACGCATTTCAACTTCGTTGAGATTTGGATTTGGGTCACATAAATGTGCACCCGAGTTTAAAAAGGTAAATTTATTACACACGCGCCTAAAGCATCTACGCGTTTGGACTTTGCGAGGGCCTGAAAAATTCATTAAATGGCACGCCTCGATTTTTAAGGGTAGACAAGATTAATAAAATGAGGGCTATGCAATTGTTATTTTTATTTGGCATGTCGCATCTTAATTTTATTTTGTGAAAGGTTGTCTTAAAGTTGAACTACTATCAACTATTAAATCCCGTCTCTATTATGAAAATTCAATTTATTAACATTATGAATTAGCTAACATTAAGGTATTCGAGAAAATTTGGGCCCCAAGATAAAGTCCACATTTGAACAAAGACACTCCCCATCATCGAAAAGGCCCCATAGCTCGAGTATGCCACTTAACTTGGAAGACCCAAGGCACACCATTTTAATTTTTTACACCATTTAATCCCAAAAGTGATTCTGGACTGCTGACACTTTGGGCTAGAAGCCAACCCAGTCAAAAATGAAAGGAAAATGACAAGCAGGCTGGCCTAAGAGAAAAGGACCAGGCCTTCAGTTCCGTTCATGAAGTGGCCCAAAGTTTGGGCCCATGATGGGACCAAGTTGTAAACGAAACAGGGATCGAGTCTATAGGATCGAATCTCTACAGACTCAACAAATTGATAAAGGCTTTTGACATTGATTCAACCAAATCTTTTAGACTTCAATTCTAATATGCAAATAAATGGGTAAAGCGACAGTCATTACATGTTCAAACTCAGGAAAATGCATGGACAGTTGAATTATAAACTTTCACAGATCTTGAAACTTTAAATAAATGATCTCAAAGCTGAACTATTGAAGTTAAACACCAAGACATGGAACTATTTTAAATATCTGCCAGCCATAGACCTAACACTGGTATCAGTACTCATACCAGTCCTGAGATCATTTTTAAAATTCACACAATGTTCCCAAATTCAACATCTAGGCTGACATGATAGCAAATTATACTAGAAGCTAACAATACCAAGCAGAATATATGAGTTCAAAAGTCCCTATACACAATTTCTCGAATGTTTAAACAAAATTTGACAGACTACTGATTAACAAAATAACACACGATCACTGCACCACGATGAACCATCTATGAGCCAAGATCATTACATTTCACCATTGAGTTTAAAACTTCTAAACAAATAACTGACTTGAACAAAATTAAGGAGACCATCATTTATTCATAAGACTTCGAGCAACTACAGTTTCCATTATCTCATCTTGAACAACAAGAGATTTTAAGGATAGGTACCTAGATATTGAAAGATCCAAAATGGAAATCAGTAATGAGTCAGTAGTAGACAACAACCCAGCAAATCAGCAATGTAATAGTAGTAGCAGTGACTCAAATGAATTCAACAGTTTTAGAAGTTTTAAGAAAAAGATGTATAGATCTCAAAAGGGACTCAATGAAACAATGAACTTAGCTACTTTCAAACTCAAAACCCCTCTAATCACACAACAGTATCAATCTTAATCCATTTTCTAGTCTCAACCTACTCAATAAAGTATTTTAAGAATTGAAAAAAAAACTAAAAGTTCACTCAAAATGCCATGAAACAGTAGCTGTTTCTGTATCTTGTTACCATCTCCCCCAGCTCTTAAACTCTCTTCCTATCTCTCTTGAACTTCTATATCTCTCCTCTTTTTCTTTGGACTCTCTCTTGTCTATCTATATGTGTCTGTGTATTCTCCTCCCTTCTCAATGTATATCCGAATCCCCTCCTCAATGACTGATTCATAGCTCTTTTAATAGGCATACAATTAGTGCTCAATCCACTAGCATCTTACCTTTTCAATTCTTTAATTATCCCCATTACCCTAGTGCTTTTATTTTAATCATTAATGCCTATTTCAGTCCCTAAAATTAGCAAGTGCATTCCCCACTATTATATGTTCCCTGCCATTATTTAATTCAATTGGTATGGGTAACATATTTTAATCAATTTCCCCATATCTTTTCTGACTAGATCCAACCCATCACTATCTAAATAATTAATTTAATGATACACTAGTACTCACTGACAGACCACAAACACTTTCAAGTTTTGAATGTCCAAATTACCCCTGAAACCCTTGTGATTCACTGCCCTACCCTATCAGTTATAGCCAATTTATCTAATGAGGAAAACTAGTTAATCCTAATTAATCACTGGAACAGCTAAGGAAAACAGAACATTATAATTCACCTCAGCAAGCTCAGATATCAGTTAAAGCTTGAACTTAGATTGAATCAAATAGCACCAAAACAAAAGACCAAGGATTCAATAATTCAGAACACAACTATTTTGAACTATTAAGGTCAAAATTTAAAACCACGATTGACACAGATATATGGGAATAACCAACTATATTTGAAACACATCATAACTCTAAATTAACCTTAAACAAAAATGCAGGAGCACTGAAAATATACTGGACGGAGCCCTGAAGTTGAGAACAAAACAATCGTCACCAAACAACTTGACGAGGACTACTAACCTCGGACATGAATGGACTAACCGATGAAACTATTTAATCGATTCCACAATTTTAAAACATAGGCATCAACCAAGTGATGAAAATTGGACCAGAAAAAGGTCCGAAAGAGGATGAAGAAATAACAAAAATGATGAATTACAACGAAACTTAATCAGATAAACCATAATAATAACAGAAATAAACAGAAAAGAGAAGAAATACCTCAGAATCTCAGACCAAACTCCAATCCGTTCTAATCAAATCTTCGACTTGAACTTGAAGCCAAAATGGACCTTAATCGAGTGTTCTCGACTGAGAACACACGACTAAGGTCGATTACGACCTCAAATTCTCTCCACCTCGGATCGATTCCAGGTTTTGGTCTTTTAGGGTTCGTAGAGTTGACTTCAAGTTCGAAAGCTTCCAGCTTGATTCAAACGATAGTGGTGCTAGATTAGGGACGAGGGGGGTCTAGTGGTCAAGGGGTGTGATTTTGGGGTCAAGTTGAGGCGGCTAGGGTTTTGGAACAATCTTCGATTGAAGATTCGAAGACACAGGTAATGATTCGAGGGAAATGGTTAGAGGGGTTATGTTGGGGAGGTCGAGGGGAAGCTGGGGTGTGATTTTGATGGCCATTGGAGCCGGCGTCGCCGGGCTTACGGCGAAGGGAAGGGGTGGCGGCTAGGGTTTCTGAGGCTATTTGGTCTCTGAAGAGATGAAGGGGGGGGTGTGTTGTGTGAAATGAGAGGGGTAGGGGATGGGATTTTGGGTATATTAAAATTAGGTAATCAACGTAGAGAACCAATGGTCCAGATTAAACAGGGAGGGAAAAATAGTGTCGTTTGGTTTATTGAGGGACTAGGTTGATCCGGGGACAAATGGGTCGGGTTGTGGGAAAACCTTGGGACTGTCAGATGTGATACAATGGACGGTCGAATTCTGCTGATCTTGAAACGGCGTCGTTTCGTTGATGTTGGAGACGGACTGAACCGTTCGATCTAATGAGATTGCGGCTCAGATCGTCACGACCAAAACGTCGTCGTTTGGTCAAGGCTGGGGTGGATTGGATTGGGACGGGCAATGGGCCAATTTTTTGGGTGAGAACTAGGTTGTGGTAAATTTGGCCCAGTCCGGTTTTCTCTTCCTTTTTTTCCATTTTGCTTCTTTTTTCTTCTTTTTTTCTTTTATTTCCTAATTAATAAAACTAAAAATTCTAAATTAAATTATAAACCAAATTAAAAAATACTAATTAATTTCTAATAACAATTATCACACACAATTAAATACCAAAATAAAATCACACAATTGGAGATTAAATGCTAAAAATGCAAAGTACATATTTTTGTGATTTTCATTCTCGCAAAAACCAAATATTTTTTAATTAATTTCTAATTGTAAAATTAAATCCTAAATGCACATGCAACACATATTTTTGTATTTTTCCTTAATTAAAGTAAAAATAAACATGCACAGACAAATACAAATAATTCACAAAATAACACAAAATCCACAAAAATTGCAAACAACCCAAAACTATTTTATTTTGAATTTTTGGGAGTAGTTCTCGTAGAGCAAAAATCACGTATTCATAACTGCCCCTCTTTGTCCGGAAACTTGAAGAGTTTTCGTGCAAAGATAAAGTGAGCGGATACGAGCGATTTTTTCCCATTTGAGTACTCCGTGTGAAGAATTTTTTGAATGTTTTGACCGACCATCTACTTCAAAGGTTTCCTACATATCCTTGGCTATAAAGGAATCAGGTCAATGTAGTTCGGGAAGTTCTGGTAGCTGGGACTATCGTGAAGCTGTGTTTACTGTCGCTGCTACTACTACTGCTGCTACTGCTTACTGACCTCCTTATTACACCATGCTAAAAGAAAATAAGAAGCTATACTAAACTATAGCCTATGAATTATAAAATTTTATCTAGATCTTCCAACTTTCTCTTGTGTCATTTATTGCCTTGTTGTCTTGTTGACTTGTGTTTCCTCTGATGTTTCTTTATTTCTAACTTGACTTGTAATCTTCTCTTCCTCAGGTGGATGCCTAATTATGAAACTCGAACTACTTCTTTCCTTCTTGCGAATTATTTTTCCTTCGAAGCTTGAACTGCCTTCTTCTGACCACTGTTGCCTTCCTTCTGATTTCTGAACTTGGATTTATGCTGGGGAATTTTGTTGTAACCCTCCGCTTTACTGAATTTAACAGCTACTCAAAAAGATACCGCATTTCCATTCTTCAGGTGGGCTCCTGACTTCAACTACAACTTAAAAAGATAACGCCTTTTCGCTCTTCAGGCGGGCTCCTGACTTCAACTACAACTTAAAAATATAACGCCTTTCCGCTCTTTAGGCGGGCTCTTGACTTCAATTTCAACTTAAACATATAATGCCTTTTCGCTCTTCAGGCGGGCTCCTGACTTCAACTACAACTTAAAAATATAACGCCTTTCCGCTCTTCAGGCGAGCTCCTGACTTCAACTACAACTTAAAAATATAACGCCTTTCCGCTCTTCAGGCGGGCTCCTGACTTCAACTACAACTTAAAAATATAACGCCTTTCCTCTCTTCAGACGGGCTCTTGACTTCAACTACAACTTGAAAATATAACGCCTTTTCGTTCTCCAGGCGGGCTCCTGACTTCAACTACAACTTGAAAATATAATGCCTTTTCGCTCTCCAGGCGGGCTCCTGACTTCAACTACAACTTGAAAATATAACGCCTTTTCGCTCTCCAGGCGGGCTCCTGACTTCAACTACAACTTAAAAATATAACGCCTTTCCGCTCTTCAGGCGGGCTCCTGAATTCAATTTCAACTTAAACATATAACGCTTTTCGATCTCCAGGCGGGCTCCTGACTTCAACTACAACTTAAAAATATAACGCCTTTTCGCTCTTCAGGCTGGCTCCTAACTTCAATTTCAACTTAAACATATAACGCCTTTCCGCTCTTCAGGAGGGCTCCTGACTTCAACTACAACTTAAAAATATAACGTCTTTCCGCTCTTCAGGTGGGATCCTGACTTCAATTTCAACTTAAACATATAATGCCTTTTCGCTCTTCAGGCGGGCTCCTAACTTCAACTACAACTTAAAAATATAACGCCTTTCCGCTCTTCAGGCGGGCTCCTGATTTCAACTACAACTTGAAAATATAACGCCTTTCCGCTCTTCAGGCGGGCTCCTGACTTCAACTACAACTTAAAAATATAACGCCTTTTTGCTCTTCAGGCGGGCTCCTAACTTCAATTTCAACTTAAACATATAACGCATTTTCGCTCTTCAGGCGGGCTCTTGACTTCAATTTCAACTTAAAAATATAACGCCTTTCCGCTCTTCAAGCGGGCTCCTGACTTCAACAACAACTTAAAAATATAACGCCTTTCCACTCTTCAGGCGGGCTCCTGAATTCAACTACAACTTGAAAATATAACGCCTTTCCGTTCTCCAGGCGGGCTTCTGACCTCAACTACAACTTGAACTGCATTCTATTGCCATTGTTCCCTCTTGCCTCCTGAACCATTTTCCTTCTAACTTGAACTATCTTCCTTCAGAATTGCTTCCCTCAAAACTTGTGTTGTCTTCCCTCGAAACTGCTTCTCTTAAAACTAGTGTTATCTTCCTCCCTCAAAACTTGTGTTATCTTCCTCCTTCAAAACTACTTCCCTTAAAACTGGTGTTTCCTTCCTCTGACAACTACTTCCCTCTTTTTTTCTTTTTCCCCTTTTTTTTTCAAAACTATGTTATCTTCCTCCTTCAAAGACTACTTCCCTTAAAACCGGTGTTTTCCTTCCTCTCGAACTACTTCCCTTAAGACTGGTTTTTTTCCCCTCCGAAACGGCCTTCTTTAAAACTTGTGTTATCTTCTTCTCTCTTAAATCTTGAATTGACTTCCTCGTTCTTCCGATGGGTACCTGACTTCAAGAAAATTTTCAAAATGAAAGAAAATTTTCTGCCCCAGTTTGATAATCTTTCTTGTATCATACCTTTCCGCCATCAATAACATTTCCTTCTCCTGTTTCAAATCAAAGAAAATTCTGTCAGTTTAAAGTGTGGTGGTTGGTTGTGCTACTCCTGCTGGGGATGGTTTTCCTTTTCTCCTTTCCATGCTATGAATTGTCCGAGCATCTTCGAAACTAGGCTGATAACTTCCGCTTTTCTTGATGACTCCTTATTCACAAACCTCTCAACTATTACTTCTAGTCTTCTTATCTGACCCCATGTATTTTCCATGACAGCTGATTTCACTTGAAGATTTTGCATGTTTACTGACTAACCACTTTCTCCGTCTTCCGTGTCACTGAAATACCTTTTCTTCATTCAGACCCAATATCTCTTTTTTGTGGCATTGCTCGTGAACTGTCATCTCTTTGACCTTTGTGTCCCACGTGAATTCCCAAATCACGTCCATCGCTCTCCGCTCTGTGTATACGTTGTTCTTTCTTGACTCATGCCACTTTGATGTACTAGCCAGATCTCGTCTTGTGCATTTGGAAAGCTGATGGCAAATTTTGAAGTCATTTCTCACTTGTTCTGCCCAAACAGGCTCAGGAAGAGGAAACGAACGAAAATAAAAGGAACAGAGTAAAAGACCCAGGAAAGAGATGATTCCTAACAAGAAAACTATAAATTAGAAACCTATCAGACGCAGATACCAACTCTAATGGTCATGACATGCACATGTGGCCTATCCTCCGTCATTAATCGCCTTTCACAATCTTCGTCCGGTGATTTCCCATCTAATTCTCAATCTTTATTCGACTTGTAGTGCCCGAAAGGTTTTCACTACCAAGCCTTTCAACTCACAGTCGCCTCAAGGATCCCGTGAAGGTTTTCACCAATAAGATTCTCTCATTATTTCTCTCAATTCCCGTCGCCTTATTGTGCCTGCGAAGGTTTTCACCGATAAGACTCTCTCATTTGTATTACTTTTCTGCTGGGGATCAAAGTATTATTCTCGACTTCCATTTGCCTGACTTGGCATCTTTTGAAGATTGATCAGAAGGTCTTTCTTTGGATCGTAATGTGGGATTTTTGGTAGGGCTGGAAAGAAAGGGTATTAAAGTCTCAAACAAATCAACTTGGGTTCAAAATTACAACCTTCGGAACTAGATTTCTTTACAACAAACACAACTTCTGCCCCAGTTTCTTGCTTGGGGATCTTTTGATTTTTTTTATACTATGACCGAGCTGTGAAGCGCCTACGTATCCTCTTTGAAGAATCAGGTCAAATGTAGTTCACCCAATTCCTTGTTGTTTTCCTTTTCACTTAATTATTATTTTTTTTTCTTTTTCTTTTTCTTTATATCTTTCTTTTCTTTTTTGTTGTTTTCTTTTTCTTTTTCTTTATCTTCCATGTTTGTGTTTCTAATCTTTGCTACTGATTCCGAAAGAGGGGCATGAAAGAAAACAAATAAGGCTCAAAAGGTTAACGCAGGATAAAGTGTTTAGATAGCAAAACAAAATGCCTCCGTCATTCCAATCTTCGACATATGCCAAGTACAGGCAATATAATTAAACAAACCTTCGTAACATTTCTGATCGTGCAAGACTTGATAACCATATCCACACATTTTCCTTCTTCATCTTGTTAAATACAACGCACCACTGGGTAACACTTTCACTCTTATTAGTATGAACAACCCTTGCTTCTACGGTTTCTTTATGTTTTATATGCCCATGGTTCCACATGGTTTGGGCTTCAAATGATCTCAAACCATTCTTATTTTTGTTAAGTGTCCCGATCATCTCCTAATCATTTTATGATTAACTTTTAAGATTAGGCCTAAACTGTGCACGCATGTCATGTCACTAGAATCGGCGTTGAACAAAAGACAAAACAAAATGATAAAAAGGAACTAAACAAAGAAGATGACTGGAGGTAACAAAAGACCGAAATTTGCATTAGACAAACGGTGAAACGGTGAAACGGTTCGTATAACAACACAGGCAAAACAACTGGAGTAAAACCCTGGAATAAACTTGAAACGAACCTGGACAACACTAAACAAGCCACTACGACTAAACAAGCTAGACAAGAAATGAAAGGACATGAGGGTTTGAGTCACAAGACAATATCCGGATCACAAACCTAAAAATAACCCGGACAACAGAAATGACAACAAAATAAACCACCAAAACTCTACTCCGGCTGACCAAAAAAATGGAGCATCTTCCCAATTACCAAGCACGGCATCTTAGCCACTGAGCTTCGCATCAATATTGCCAAGACCACTATCTATTTAACATCTTCAGCTTTAGCCAATACATCCCCAAGAGGATTCACATGCTCTTTATTACTGTTCTCGATCACAATCACTCCTTCGTGAATCATTCTTTCTATTTCCTTTTTCAAAGAACGACAACTCTCGATGCTATGCCCCTGGACATTGGAGTGGTACGTGAATCGTGCAGTAGGATCAAAGCTTCTTGCACGTGGATCTGGAGTATATCCGGTGAGTGGCTCAATCAGGCCAGAATGCTTTAGCCTTTCAAACAGACTTGCATAAGATTCTCCGATAGGGGTGAGAGCCTTTTCTCGTTTTAGTAACCTCTCGTTCCTAAATTCCTGATTTGGCCTAAAACCTGACCCAGGGGGTTTCTGGTATGCTCGTGGGGATGGATAGGCATTTTATGGATCTGGGTACTTGGAAAGTGGAGTATGTCTTTGGGAGTCCCGTGGAGAGAAATAGCATTGGGGAGGGTCATAGAGTGCACGAGGATATTCACGGGTACGATGTTGAGGCTGGAAATGTTGATCAAGAGAGCCCATTGGATCATCCTTTCTATTTCTCTTCCCCCTTTCCGAGCTTACTGAGATGTTCTGAATGTCTTTCGAGCTACTCATGATTTTGCCTGACTTGATTCCCTCTTCCACCAGCTCCCCCATTTTCAACACCTCATTGAAAGGCTTTCCCAATGCCGGGATCAAATGACTGAAGTATGTGGGCCCCTGGGCTTGTATGAAAAGTTCAACCACCTCTTCTTCACCAATCGGGGTATTGATTCGAGCAGCTCCCTCCCTCCATCTGAGCCCAAACTCTCTAAAGCTTTCCCTTGACTTCTTTTCCATTCTATATAGGGAGGAACGATCCGGGGTAACGCCTGATTTGTATTAAAAGTATCAAACAAAATCTCGAGCCATGTCATCTCAAGTAAGCGCCTTACCAACACCCTGATGAGTATGCCATTCCAAAGCTGCCCCGGTCAGGCTCTCACTAAAATATGCCATTAGCAGCTCATCTTTCCGGCCAATATTTCTCATTTCCTTGCAATAAACCCTCAGATGGGCTACTGGATATCCAAACCCATCATACAGTCTGAATTTTGGTACTTTAAACCCCATGGGTAGGCGAATGTCAGGAGACACGGACGGTTCTTTCAGCTTCCTGGGTTCCCTGTCTGTCCCTTCTCTTTCTGTGAACCTTTCATTTTCAGCTTGAGGCTCATTTTGAGGGCCCTTCTTGTGCAAGTTGGGGACCTTATGAGTAACCTCGGAGGGGTAATATCGAGCATCATGAGCTCTGGGTAAGTGTTCTTTGTCGAGAATAGTGGATGTGACCGGAGGACATTTTTGGGAAAAGACAGTTGGACGACAAGTGATGGAGCTACTCGGGTGGCTGGGAAAGCTGTCATAAGCGGGTAGATATGGAGAGTATGGAGGATCATCCGGCATTGTGTTTGGTGTTTGGGTAAGGACAGAGTCCAGGAAGCTAGGCGGTGGCAGGGGTAGTGCTTTCCCAGTCATCCATGCCCGATACATGTCTGCCACATGCTGTCTCAACATTTTTATCTCTTCTACCAACCCGTTGTCCTGTTCAACCGGCTGTTTTAGGGCATCGGTACCAACCCACTCAGTTCTGTTATTCTTTGCCATTATCTTTTGCCTTTGTGTTGCAAGAAAGCGTTACTTTAGAACCACAAACCAACCACCTTTCCGGATTAAAAAAGAACAAAATGGGAGCAACTTGTTAGCGTTAGGGCTTTTGACAGATAGGTAAACACACATTAAGGATGCAATGCACCTAGGCAGTTAACCCTTTCTATCATGCATTTGCTTCAGTTACGTGCGTCATTCCGACTTCTTATAATTGTGCCCCTTTAGAACGCCTCCCAAATTTTCGTTTATTTTTTTTATTTTTTTTATTTTAACGGTGGTCGAATCTTATGTGGATTGCTTACGTATCATGTCCCCGCATGAATCAGACCATGCGTAGTTCTGATAGATAAGTGCCAAATGACTAATAAAAAAATTAGATTTTTCTTTTCAACTTTTTCATAACAGAAAAAATGTATTTATTACGACATATTTTATTACAACATTAACGTACTCCAAAAGACTCTAACATCAAAATGGCAATATAGCCAAAAATAGACTAACAGACTTGACTCACAAATACGGATTATTGTTTTTTTTTCATAAAAAAAATCATCACTATTTCTCAAAAAATTTCATAAAAATATCCGGTTTTCTCAATACGACCTTTCAGCACTTCGAAGAAGATTTAAAGGCTATGTTTGCTAACCGGTCAAAAATTTTGAGAAATGACTAAAGGCGGTTGTTCTTGCAAAAACGACCTTCCGGCGTCCTTTTGGGGACATTCGGCTATTTTAGACAAGAATTTCATCACCTTACTTATGGAAAAAAAGACATTTATTTACCCTATAAAAAGAAAAATTTCTTTTTTTTCTCTTTTAATAATTATTTTTTTTTCAAATAAATTTTTCCAAATAGTTGAACCCAATATGAGTTGCCTACGTATTCCACATCCGGTGAGAATCAAACTTACGTAGTTCTACCAAAGAAAATAACTAATTTTGAAAACAAGATTCTTTTCTTTTGTTTTTCAAATAAATCAAACTAAAAAACAATTCCTTTTTGTTTTCATTTTCTCAAAATTTCGGCAGAGTTTCGATGTTATTTGGACATTGGTTTTTTCTAAAAAAATAGGTAATTATCTCTCTACCCTGTGATTTTTCTTTTTTTTTTTCTTTTTTTTCTTTTCAAATTTTCCCAATATTCAAAACCGATCAGCATGCAAGTCCGAAGCAAATAAAATGCACAAGCAGTAGGTAGGATGCATTAGGATGGTCTTTTTCATTTCAGGTGCCCCTGTCCTAGACAGACCCAACCCCTGTGTTGAGTCTCCAAAGTCAAAATGCACATGATGTAAACAAACGTTCCTACTAGGGATCCAGAATGAGGTTTTGTTATACTAGGTTTAAAACCTGGGTGTTTGTTCTAGACCTGGCTTACCTGAGCGGACAACTCGAGCCGAGGATGGGAGCTGTGTGCCGGGAACCAAAAGGCCATCCGATTTTGCAACTCCTCCGAATCCTCGTTCTATTTTGGGATATGATACTAACAGAAAGAAGTCACGACCAGCGTGCACTCCTCAGGACAGAGAAGAGATGGGTTTCGGCACAGTTTATATACAATTCAGATAATATCAAAACGGTAAACGCAACATTTAGCACATTAAATCCAAAAAATGTAACAAAATTAGATAATAAATAAAACCAATATAAAAAATTATTCCAAGCTCGAATTTCTAACCCTGAACCAATGGTTCTGGGTTAATCATCCCCAGCAGAGTCGCCAGAGCTGTCAAGCCTCCTTTTTACCTACTCCCCGTGAATGGATGTAGTAAAGGGAGTTTTTCCAATTAATGGACAATTGAAACGGGATTTATTTATTTAATTCAGAGTCGCCACTTGGCATATTTATGGTGTCCCAAGTCACCGGTTAGAATCCCGAATCGAGGAAAAGGATGACTCTGTTTAACAGTCCGCGAACCAAAAAATCCGAGTAAGGAATTCTGTTAATCCGGGAGAAGGTGTTAGGCATTCCCGAGTTCCGTGGTTCTAGCACGGTCGCTCATCTGTTATATTTGGCTTATTTATCTGATTTTACAGCACATTTTAATTTATGTGCTTTTTAACCCTAAATCGCTTTTATTATTATTTTAATGAGAATTGCAACGTCGTAAAAACGCGTCTCGAACCACGTCACATAAATGCACCCGTAGTTTTGACGCATTTCAACTTCGTTGAGATTTGGATTTGGATCACATAAATGTGCACCCGAGTTTAAGAAGGTAAATTTATTACACACGCGCCTAAATCATCTATGTGTTTGGACTTTGTGAGGGCCAGGAAAATTTATTAAATGGCACACCTCGATTTTTAAGGGTAAACAATTGTCATTTTTGTTTGGCACGTCGCATCTTAATTTTATTTTGTGAAAGTTCGTCTTAAAGTTGAACTACTATCAACTATTAAAGCCCGTCTCTATTATGAAAATTCAATTTATTAACATTATGAATTAGCTAACATTAAGGTATTCGAGAAAATTTAGGCCCCGAGATCAAGTCCACACTTGAACAAAGACACTCCCCATCATTGAAAAGGCCCCATAGCTCGAGTATACCACTTAACTTGGAAGACCCAAGGCACACCATTTTAATTTTTTACACCATTTAATCCCAAAAGTGATTCTGGACTGCTGAAACTTTGGGCTCGAAGCTAACCCAGTCAAAAATGAAAGGAAAATGACAAGCAGGCTGGCCTAAGAGAAAGGGACCGGGCCTTCAGTTCCGTTCATGAAGTGGCCCAAAGTTTTGGCCCATGATGAGACCAAGTTGTAAACGAAACATGGATCAATCCTTACAGACTCAACAAATTGATAAAGGCTTTTGACATTGATTCAACCAGATCTTTTAGACTTCAATTCTAATATGCAAATAAATGGGTAAAGCGACAGTCATTACATATTCAAACTCAGGAAAATGCATGGACAGTTGAATTATAAAATTTCACAGATCTTCAAACTTTAAATAAATGATCTCAAAGTTGAATTATGGAAGTTAAATACCAAGACATGGAACTATTTTAAATATCTGGCAGCACAGACCTAACACTGGTATCAGTACTCATACCAGTCCTACGATCATTTTTAAAATTCATACAATGTTCCCAAATTCAACATCTAGGGTGACATGATAGCAAATTATACTAGAAGCTAACAATACCAAGCAGAATAGATGAGTTCAAAAGTCCCTGTACACAATTTCTCGAATGTTTAAACAAAATCTGACAGACTACTGATTAACAAAATAACACACTATCACTGCACCACGATGAACCATCTATGAGCCAAGATCATTACATTTCACCATTGAGTTTAAAACTTCTAAACAAATAACTGACTTGAACAAAATTAAGGAGACCATCATTTATTCATAAGACTTCGAGCAACTACAGTTTCCATTATCTTATCTTCAACAACCAGAGATTTTAAGGATAGGTATCTGGATATTGAAAGAGCCAAAATGGAAATCAGTAATGAGTCAGCAGC
Organism: Nicotiana glauca; assembly: GCA_026770625.1. Classification (NCBI taxonomy): domain Eukaryota; kingdom Viridiplantae; phylum Streptophyta; class Magnoliopsida; order Solanales; family Solanaceae; genus Nicotiana; species Nicotiana glauca. The sequence goes on along the minus strand of MU737022.1, from coordinate 37,626 downwards.
AGACAATAATCCAGCAGATCAGCAATGTAACAGTAGTAGCAGTGACTCAAATGAATTCAACAGTTTTAGAAGTTTAAAAAAAAGATGTATAGATCTCAAAATGGACTCAATGAAACAATGAACTCAGCTACTTTCAAACTCAAAACCCCTCTAATCACACAACAGTATCAAGCTTAATACATTTTCTAGTCTCAACCTACTCAATAAAGTATTTCAAGAATTGAAATGAAAGCTAAAAGTTCACTCAAAATGCCATGAAACAGTAGCTGTTTCTGTATCTTGTTACCCTCTCCCCCAGCTCTTAAACTCTCTTCCTATCTCTCTTGAACTTCTATATCTCTCCCCTTTTTATTTGGACTCTCTCTTGTCTATCTATATGTGTCTGTGTATTCTCCTCCCTTCTCAATGTATATCCGAATCCCCCCTCAATGACTGATTCATAGCTCTTTTAATAGGCAAACAATTAGTGCTCAATCCACTAGCATCTTACCTTTTCAATTCTTTAATTACCCTCATTACCCTAGTGCTTTTATTTTAATCATTAATGCCTATTTCAGTCCCTAAAATCAGCAAGTGCATTCCCCACTATTATATGTTCCCTGCCATTATTTAATTCAATTGATATGGGTAACATATTTTAATCAATTTCCTCATATCTTTTCTGACTAGATCCAACCCATCACTATCTAAACAATTAATTTAATGATACACTAGTACTCACTGACAGACCACAAACCCTTTCAAGTTTTGAATCCCCAAATTACCCCTGAAACCCTTGTGATTCACTGCCCTACCCTATCAGCTATAGCCAATTCATCTAATGAGGAAAACTAGTTAATCCTAATTAATCCCTGGAACAACTAAGGAAAACAGACCATTATAATTCACCTCACCAAGCTCAAATATCAGTTAAAGCTTGAACTTTATTGAATCAAATAGCACCAAAACAAAAGACCAAGGATTCAATGATTCAGAACACAACTATTTTGAACTACTAAGTCGAAATTTAAAACCACGATTGACACAGATACATGGGAATAACCAACTATATTTGGAACACATCATAACTCTAAATTAACCTTAAGCAAAAATGCAGGAACACTGAAAATAGACTGGACGGAGCCCTGAAGTTGAGAACAAAACAATCGTCACCCAACAACTTGACGGGGACTACTAACTTCAGACATGAACGGACTAACCGACAAAATTATTTAATCGATTCCACAATTTTAAAACATATGCATCAACCAAGTGATGAAAACTGGACCAGAAAAAGGTCCGAAAGAGGAGGAAAAAATAACAAAAATGATGAATTACAACGAAACTTAATCAGATAAACCATAACAATAATAGAAATAAACAGAAAAGAGAAGAAATACCTCAGAATCTCAGACCAAACTCCAATCCGTTCTAATCAAAACTTCAACTTGAACTTGAATCCAAAATGGACCTTAATCGAGTGTTCTCGATTGAGAACACACGACTAAGGTCGATTACGACCTCAAATTCTCCCCACCTCGGATCGATTCCAGGTTTTGGTCTTTTAGGGTTCGTCGAGTTAACTTCAAGTTCGAAAGCATCCAGCTTGATTCAAATGATAGTGGTGCTAGATTAGGGACCGGGGGGGTCTATTGGTCAAGGGGTGTGATTTTGGGTTCAAGTTGTGGCGGCTAGGGTTTTGGACCAATCTTCGGATTCGAAGACACCGATAATGATTTGAGGGAAATGGTTAGAGGGGTTATGTTGGGGAGGTCGAGGGAAAGCTGGGGTGTGATTTTGGTGGCCACTGGAGCCGGCGCCTCCGGGTTTACGGCGAAGGGAAGGGGTGGCGGCTAGGGTTTCAGAGGCTATTTGGTCTGTGAAGAGACGGAGGGGAAGGGGGGTGTTGTGTGAAATGAGAGGGGTAGGGGATGGGATTTTGGGTATATTAAAATTAGGTAATCAACATGGATCGTTGGATCAAAGGGAACCAATGGTCCAATTTAAACAGGGAGGGCAAAACGGTGTCGTTTGGTTTAATGAGGGACTGGGTTGATTCGGGGACAAATGGGTCGGGTTGTGGGAAAACCTTGGGACCATCAGATGTGAGACAATGGACGATCGAGATCTGCTGATCATGAAACGACGTCGTTTCTTTGATGTTGGAGACGGACTGAACCATTCGATCTAATGAGATTGATGGCTCAGATCGTCACGACCAAAACGTCGTCGTTTGGTCAAGGCTGGGGTGGACCGGATTGGGACGGGCATTGGGCCAAATTTTTTGGGTGAGAATTGGGCTGTGGTCAATTTGGCCCAGTCCGGTTTTCTCTTCCTTTTTTTCCATTTTGCTTCTTTTTTCTTCTTTTTTTCTTTTATTTCCTAATTAATAAAACTAAAAATTCTAAATTAAATTATAAACAAAATAAAAAAATACTAATTAATTCCTAATAACAATTATCACACACAATTAAATACCAAAATAAAATCACACAATTGGAGATTAAATGCTAAAAATGCAAAGTACATATTTTTGTGATTTTCATTCTCGAAAAACCAAATATTGTTTAATTAATTCCTAATTGTAAAATTAAATCCTAAATGCATATGCAAAACATATTTTTGTATTTTTTCTTAATTAAAGTAAAAATAAATATGCACAGACAAATACAAATAATTAACAAAAAATAATACAAAATCCACAAAAATCGCAAACAACACAAAACTATTTTATTTTGAATTTTTGGGAGTAGTTCTTATAGGACAAAAATTTTGTGCTCACATACGTGTTTGTACTTGTGTATGTTGCAATATCTATCAAATAAAATTATGAATCGGGATGCTGATATGGTAGTTCAAATATTCAACTTATTGGTGTTAGTAAAGAAGACCAATCTTCAAATTAAAAAAAACATATAAAATAAAGACATCCTTTATTGTCCTTCTTGAAAATTTATTTCTTAAAATGGCCGATGTCTTAAAAAAAGAATCGAAGAAAATAACTAAAGCAAAAGCTGTTTTGTCTCAGAAAAATTTAATATGTAAAGCTTGGTATAATACTATATTTTGTGTGTTGTCTTGTCGGTCTGAAAAAGCTGAACCGACTGTGCAAAAGCTATTTTGTCTCAGAAAAATTTAATATGTAAAGCGTGGTATAATAGTACTACGTTTTGTATGTTGTCTTATCGGTCTGAAAAAGCTGATCCGACTGTACAAAAGCTGTTTTGTCTCAGAAAAATTTAATATGTAAAGCGTGGTATAATACTACATTTTGTGTATTGTCTTGTCGGTCTGAAAAAATCTGAACCGACTGTGCAAAATTTGTTTTGTCTCAGAAAAATTTAATATGTAAAGCGTAGTATAATACTACGTGTTGTGTGTTATCTTGTCGGTCTGAAAAAGCTGAACCGACTATGCAAAATCTGTTTCGTCTCACAAAAATTAAATATATAAAGCGTGGTATAATACTAGATTTTGAAGGAAATCTTACCGATAAATAACGGGCGCATTATAGTTATTTTCTGCACTTGACAATAACCAATAAAAAATATTTTCATAAAACCAAGGTTTCTCTTAACAAAATATCTCAACAACCCCTTTATGTCCCAAGGTGCGAGTGCGGCAAAAAATGCATGATGCACGATTGTTGGGAAGAAGCTGGACGTCGCTACTGGGCGTGTATGAACAAGTTTTATAGGCAACCCAATGAACCTACATGCAATTTTGAGGTATGGATTGGTGAATCCTGTGAGCAGGAATACTACAAAGACAGTTGTATTCTCTTTATAATTTGTGTTTGAGGCAGTAGGAATATGAAAAACAATACAAAAGAGAAGTTGTAGAGTTGAACGCAAAACTCAAGGAGGTGGAAGAAAAAAAAAACAAACTTGTAGACCAACTCAAGTGGTTGGAGCAGAGAATACTAGGCGGTCGTGACTAAACAATGACATTACGTGTTGAGCGTAGTAGTGTATCTTTATGTTTCCCTTGTCATGTTTTTTCATTTGTTGTATTGAATTTATGTTATGTTAGGTTTGCTATGTTTGTGTTGTGCTGTTAAAATAAAATCGTTATTCAAATTGTGTTAACATAAAATTACTGTTAAAATACAGTTCTTGCCATTATTTACATAATGCAGTATTTATATAAAATACAAACAAAAATAAATCAATGAGTCCCACAGCCTGTGTGCTTCAGTGCAGCCGCTGGCCTGAGGCGCATACCCTGTCGCCCCGGTAAACTATCAGGATTATCCTCATGAAGTCTCCTTTTTATGTAAGGATGCGCAGCAACATCGCTAGTACAACTGGCAGGATTGGTAGAAGGGGCATTCAGACCGTCAGCAACCTCAAAAACAATTACTAAGATTAGCATATCAAAATGTATATTAGTATTGTACAGGTTAAGTCAAAAACATTTTCTCACCATGGTCTCGTCGGGCTCCTAAGTATAAGCATCCGTGGTGTCCTCAGCATCGCATATAGTGGCCTTCGTGATGGGCTGGGACGAGCCTTAATAAAAAATAAATTTAATTTATGGCAAATCATTAAGGAAAAGAAAAAAATTAAAATTTTACAGTAATACAAACATACCTGCGCCTGTGATAGATCCGCATCAATAGGCGGGGATGATCCAAAACTCAACCTGCGCCTGCCATCCCCATCTCGGGTCGACTGATCCTCAGCTGCGGTAGATGGGCCTGAAAAGAACTAGTCTACATCTCCGTCGAATGTACCCGTGATCATCAACGGATCTAACGGGGTGACCTGCAATGCTGGCTGATCCAGCTGAAGGCTGTACGACGTCATACTGCTGGAAGGCTCGTCTAGCTGAGGGAAATAACCCGGCTGATCATCTCCAAGATCCTCATCAGGTGCCTCAACAGGTGGGTCGACAGGCGCCTCAACGCACCCTTGCTGGGGGTCACCTCCTCGCCGTCCCCCGCGACCCTGTGGGGCACCCCTGCCTCGTGGGACAGCCCTGCCACGTGGTGCAGCCCTAGGTCATACCCGACCCCTACCTCCTGGGATAGGCCTACCCCAATGGTGCTACTCTGGCGCAGCATACTCAGCCTCGTGATCTAACCTCTCATCCTCTCTGGCTCATTGTAGTGTCCAGCGAGCCAGCTCTATCACCACCGGCCATACTCAACGACTTTAGGATTGTCGGCATGTTGCTACATCTCATGTCCCAACTGGTAGATCATGTGATGCCCAATAGCTTGCACAATATTTAAAATATTAATTACATAACGCTGTATCACATTTATAAGTATGGGTTCTAACAAAAATATACTAGTGCCTCGTGCCTCCCGGCGTTTGGTTTGAACCAATCGCCAGGTGCATGAACGGGGTTCCAGATCATCAGTAGGGTGTAATGGAGGTACCATGATGTATAGAGCTCAATAGTTGCCATCTGTGAAGGTGGTGGCAAAATCAGGTCATGTCGTTGCTCCCAAATATGGACATGCGCCTCTAGCCATCCTACAAATGCGTCGTCCACCCTTGAACAATCATCCTACTGATAATGTGTAGCCAGCCATGCAGGCTCCCACGGTATAGTCTGGGGATGGTCAAACTGGCGAAGTACCTGTTTTTTGGTATGATGCTCCACAATATCGAGGCACATCAGCTGGACGGAAGTGCTCCAAAGTAGTTGGTCGACCGAGCAATAATCAGGTAGATCAGCTATCAACTCGTCAATGTATGGCATCCAGATGAACTATCAAATAATAGCATAAAAGTGAATATGCGCAATACAAATGAATTTATAGCAAGTAAATTTAGGTACATATTTACCTGTGTGGCCTCCAGCATATCCAACACATCATTGACAGGGGGAGATTATGATGAGAATCACTGCCTCGATAGTTCCCACGCCAGAGAACCCACCTCCTAGCTAGAGGGAGAAACGAAGGTGTTATATCCGGCTATAATGGTGGTAGAGGTGGTTGCAACGGCAGGACCCGCTCCCAGGCCCAAACCTAACATAAAAGGTTGACATAAAATTTAAGAGTCATTTTGACTATATAGAATTCGAAGTAATGAACAGAGTATTCGAATATCTTGTCACCTGTAGAAGCGGCAGAAAACCATATATGCCGACCTGGGTGCCCATGCTAGATCAGCACATACTCCTGTACAGGTAAGTGAGAACATCAACACCCCAACTGTACTGGGGTATCTCATCTAGCTGTTGAAGATGATAGAAAGCGCAGACTCACTAGATTTCCCAAAGTGTTCGGGAACAGGATACCCCCAAAAAGAAGGAACAACGCCAACCTCGTATACTGCTGAGTATGCATATCCTCTATCTCATCGGTAATGTCGGGGTGCAATACCTCCATATGCTGTCTGATAGCTGTCACAGAAATACGACTGTCCCCTCTAGCTGCAGCCTCACCTTGTGTCTTGAAATCAGTATACTGCCCCAGCAAATCCAAATACTGGGGATGCATCATCGCTCTCATATACTGGGGCAGTTCAACGGCCAGTCCATCAACACGCAACCCATATAAAACCTGAACATCCTGAAGCAGATGGTGTCCTCTCCAGTGGACATGTGAAAAGTGTGTGTCTCCGATCGCCACCGCTCTATCAATGCCGTGCTGAGAGACCAGTCGAGTTGCAGCCGCCCAATCTAAAAAATTCTAAGGAAGCCCGTGGCACGCAGGTGATGGACTAGGCCGGTATGGAAATCTCTATGCCTCAAAAAGTCCCACAAGTCGTCCGGTCTCCATACGCAGAGAGTCTGATCCAATAGATGTCCCTCCCATATGTAGGCGGACCTATGGTCGCCCTGTAACACTAATATCTGATCTGAGGCTGGTCCAGGATGCACAGAAGGCAAGTTCATAAAATCTACTGTAAATAAACAATATTAATTGTGTATTTCTGTTATAATAATTAATATTAATTATTTAATAGGACAGAGTATATAACTATGGGTTCCAGGCTCGATATTTGAGGTCCAGTAGCACCAAACTATCTTGAATTCTTATGTGTGTCAATTTTAATATTTTTAGAATTTTATTTGTGTTATAATAATTAATATTTAATTATTTAATAGGATAGAGTATATAACTATGGGTTCCAGACTCGATATTTGAGGCCCAGTAGCACCAAGCTATCCTGAATTCTTATGTATGTCAATTTCAATATTTTTAGAATTTTGTTTGTGTTATAATAATTAATATTAATTATTTAATAGGACAGAGTATATAACTATGGATTCCAGGTTTGATATTTGAGGCCCAGTAGCACCAAGCTATCCTGAATTCTTATGTATGTCAATTTTAATATTTTTAGAATTTTATTTGTGTTATAATAATTAATTTTAATTATTTAATAGGATAGAGTATATAACTATGGGTTCCATGCTCGATATTTGAGGCCCTGTAGCACCAAGTTATCCTGAATTCTTATGTGTGTCAATTTTAATATTTTTAAAATTTTGTTAGTTTTATAAATTAAATAATTAATTTTTAATTGGACAGGGTATATTACTATGGGTTCCACACTCGATATTTAATTTGACAACATATATTAATTTGTTAGTTCTGTAAGTTTGTTTTATAAAGTATAATTGGATAGAGTTTGTAGTTAGTAGATACTTAAACTACAGAGATTCTATGCTAAAAGGCTCTATATTTTACTACGCTATAAAGCTCTATATTTTACTACACTAAAAGTCACTATTATTTAAGCAATTAAATAATCTAAACTAAATAAAAACAACCAACATATGAACATAACATTTACGAAATTACATATTAAACAGTAAAATAAATTTATGAATATTATTATTAACAATAAAAATTATTTTTCAATTTTTAACTATTTTTTTAAACACTAATAATTTAATCAGGGTAAAAATAACTTACAAATTTAAGCAAACATAACACAAATCAACGTGACATTCAAGAAAATAAATATGCATAATTATACGAGTTTCGACATAAACTAAATCAGAATACCTCGATTTATGTTTTTAGAAATGTTGGGAATTTAAAATTTTGAGCTCGAAACAAGGAATCTACAACAATCGAAAGCTTGGGTTGTCTGCGGGACCTATACTTTACACTTTTTGTGAGACGGGTGGGACCAATCGATTTTTTTTTTAAATCGGAAGGGGGGGACCACAGAAGGGGGGGGGGGTTATGTTTTGAACCAGTAGGTTCTGTCGTGCGAAAGACGGTAGGTTTTTAATTTAATAAGAAAACGCAAAATAAATTATTAATTAAGACGTATTATTATACTATATTTTACATTAACGGCTAACTTTCCGTTAATACAAAGTGCAGTACAATACTGCACTTTAGTTAAAAATATAACTTTTTTTTAACTGTATAATGGTATTTTGAGCCCAAAATACCATTATTTAGGTTTCAAACTCCTTGGCCAAACGGGCTCTTACGTATTTCCTCCTTAGGGTAAGCGATTATCTGCAGCAACCCGACTCAAATTACTGGTTGTGGGAAATCCAAACGTGATGAATGGACTCCCTGTTTCTACGGCCTAATTGTTCCTCTCTAAGAAGCAAAAAATAAACTCTACTCGTATTTGTTTCCCATAAGAAATGTTTAGAAAAACTTTTTTTCTATACAATCATAATGCTATATTTATAGGTTATAAGTAGAATTTAGGAAGATGACTTATTATTAATAGGCTTATGAGTCATCTGGCGCCCTTTATATGTGGATCTGATCCAATAATATTTTTCAATAATCTAAGTATTCTATTTCTTGTTATTTCGAAAATTATATTTGTAAAAGCAATTTTGCATTTTCGTAATACTACAATAACAACAACAAAATTGTTTTCAGGCTTAAGAATCATTTTGTTTAATGTTAAAGTAACATATTTATAGATTATTTTGCAGCTTAGTTACCAAACTTTTTGTCGGTCCTTGACTAATTCTTAAATTCCATGAAAAGGAAATGGAACAAAAAAAATTGATAATTATAAACGAAAATAGCAAAGTCAAATGTACATTCTTTCTTACCGTAGTACTCCTACTTTTAAAAAAGAAAGTACTATTAAGGATATTATACCTATTTCTTAACAACAAATCTCAATGGTGGGAAAAGGCTTTGCAAAATCAAATTTATCTTGTCTTACATTTTAAATGATATTGCACAAGAATAAATATAAAACCACAATATTTGAGTAATTTCCAAAAAAAAAAAGTAAAATTTCAATTTCTTAAAAAATAATTATTTATTCATTACCATTTTTCTTATGGGCCGTTTGGTAACGGGGATTATGGCGTTAATCCAAAATAATGTTCGAGATTAAATTTATCCGGTGTTTGATTGTGAATATTAGCTCTAATTAATATGCCTAAATTATTAAATTATTTATTCTCATCATATTCTTAATATGTCAATGGTTCGGTTCGGCCGGTTATTTTATAAAATTTGTACCATACCAATTTTTTGGTTATTCTATTATGTATAACCAAAATTAGACTTTTCGAAACCATCCCAATTATGTCGGTTTCTCTTCAGTATCGGTACGGTTCAGTTAATTTTCGTATTTTTTTAATATCATATAAAATTCACCAGTAGAAGTAGAATGCAATAACATACGTTCTTTTATACGACTTAGCAAAACTCTCTAGACATTTTTACTGTTTAAAGGGTGATGTATTAAAAAAAATGGCTAGAGTATAGATCCATCAACTATTGTACGACAACATAAAAGAAATCAAACAAAGGCAAAGAAAATATAAATCACACGAGTTGAAAGATATACCAAGCTGGGACTCAAGAATAAAGTCTATAGAAGATTAAATATTTAAAAAGATAAATCTAAATTATTTGAAAGGAAACATATTCAATACTGTATGCGGTAAAATCAGAGGGGACTATTTCTCGCTGTTAAGATATATTCGGGAAGTCATATCAGCATATCGAGGCTGCAGGATTATGATCGAGCTCCCTCCCTCGAGGTTCGTCTGCGACCCAGCAAAGACTCCGAGGATAGGAAATTCATCCGCGACCTAGCAAAGGTTCCTAGGACGGGGGATTCCTGAAGCGATTAACTAGAATAAGTGAACACTAGTACCTTGCCTAGTCGTCTCATCCCTATATCTTTACATCTAATGCACTTTGTACTATATTTTATTCCCTCTCCTATATAAGGGGGGTACATTGTAATGACCCGACCGGTCGTTTTGAGCCCTAGCGCGTCGTTCAGCAGTCTGAGGCCATGAACAACTTTAATTCAGGTATTACGACTTGTACATGGGGTCAGAATTGAGTTTCGGGAAGTTCGGAGTTGATTTGGGAAGAGAATTCTCATTTCGGAAGCTTAAAGTTGAAAGAATTAACTAGGATGAGATTTTTCCGTAAACGACTTCAGAATCAGGATCTGAAGGTTCCAGCGGGTTCGTATGATGATTTCGGACTTGGACGTATGCTCGGTTCAGGTTTTGGATAATCCGAAAGTATTTTGGCGCCTATTATGGAAGTTAGCATTTTAGAATAAATTTCATAAGTTTAGCTTAAAGTGCATTTCAGTGTTATCGATGTCCGTTTGAGATTCCGAGACTGTGAATAGCTCCGTATGGTGATTCTGGAGTTTGGAGCGCGATCAGAAGTGAATTCGGAGGTCCGTAGGTCATTTTGAAGTCATTTGGCTAAAGATAGAAAATTGAAGGTTTTGAGAAGTTTGACTGGAAGTGGATTTTTTGATATCGGGGTTGGAATCTGATTCCGAAAGTTGGAGTAGGTACGTAATGTCGATTATGACTTGCACAAAATTTGAGGTCAATCTGACGTGATTTGATAGGTTTAAGCATCGAAAGTAGAAGTTGGAAGTTCTAAAGTTCATAAAGCTTGGATTGGAGGTTGATTCATGATTTTAGCGTTATTTGATGTGATTTGAGGCCTCGAGCAAGTCCGTAATGTGTTTTGGGATTGGTTGGTAGGTTTGGTTGAGGTCTTGAGGGCCTGGGTGGATTCCGGGTGATCAACGGATCGAAATTTGGAATTTTTGGATAGCTGATGGTCTGGTTGCTGGTATAACAGCTTCTGCGGTGGGTTAACCGCAGAAACGGCCCTGCAGAAGCGGGAAAGAGAGTCGCATAAGCGGATTTTTGGCCAGGGGCTCGTGGAACGCAGATGCAGTCAAGGTTCCGCAGAAGCGGGACCGCATCTGCGAAAGGTGTGTCGCAGAAGCGAAAATGAGCAGCCTAGGGAGGACCGCAGATGTGGTCAGGGTTCCGCAAAAGCGGGACCGCATTTGTGGAAGTTATGTCGCAGAAGCGAAAAAGGGAGGACTAGGGGAAACCGCAGAAGAGGCATATTGTCCGCAAAAGCGGGACCACGGAAGCGGAAATTCTTCCGCATAAGCGAAATCAGATTTTGGTCATTTCCTCTCATATTTTCTTGGCTTGCGCGATCTTGGAGGGTTTCAAGAGAGAATTTTCATCATCAATGATAAGGTAAGTTATCCCCACCTCTTTTGAATTAAATACATCAATTATGTATGGATTTGAGCATGAAATTGGTAAAAAACTTGGGGTTTGAGGGAAAACCTAGAAATTAGTATTCTTGGAATTTGACCACGATTTTGGGTATGAAATTGAGAGTAAATTATATATTTGAGATCGTGAGGCTATAGGTAAACTTTATCTTCAAAAAATTTCGGAATCCGGGCATGTGGGCCCGAGGGCATTTTCGTCAACTTTTCGATCGGGATTAGGAATTGTTATAAATTGGATTATAATGAGTAATTAAGTATATATTAATGAATTTGCATAATCATTAGCTAGTTTTGAAGCTCTGTGCATCTATTCGAGCCTTCGGAAGGGCGTGGAATGTCGGTTATGGATCTTCGGAGCGAGGTGAGTGTCCTTTCTAACCTTGAAAGAGGGAATTGTCCCCATAGGTGAAATAATTGATTATGTGCTCATATTTGTAGGGGCTACGTACGCACGAGGTGACGAGAGTCCATGCGTAGCTACTATTATGCTATTGTCCGGGTAGTTAGGACCCAAAAACATGCTATACTTGGATTATTTACGAACCTATTGATAGATTGAAGTGCTTAAACCGCATCGAATTAGTAAATGAATTTCTAAAAGAGTTTAAACTTCATTTTCCTAAATTATTAAAGAGAATTGGCTTTCCTTTGGATAATTGCTCCATGTAGACTTCTTGGTTGACTGTCTGTATGTGTGTGTTTATTTCGGAACGGGCCGAACGCCTCGATAGATTAAATAGATGCATCTATAGGCGCGTCGTCGACACTCAGCAAGTGCACAGTTTATTTTTGTTGGATCGGGCCGTCGCCTCGGCATAATATGCTCATGCTTGTATTGCTGCCTTGAACTTATTTAAGTTATTATTGCCTCTTCATGGCTTGAAGATATTTGGATAATTACGAAAAGGAATTTTGGAAATTTCCTATAAAAGAATTAATTGTTTACTTGTTTCCTTCCATTTGGACTAAAATCATATTTATAGAAATCCATAATTTAGTATATCACTGACTTCATTATTAGAACACTAGTAAATGTCGAAGTTGAACATCTCGTCTCTACTTCTTCGAGATTAGACGGGATACTCATTGAGTACACGTTGTTTTCGTACTCATACTACACTTCTGTGTATTTTTGTTGCACAGGTATATGTAACTCTAGTGGCTTAGTGGCATCGCGACATGGTTGACACGAAGACTAGGTGAGCTGTATTTTCTCGAGGCGACCCCAGTCAGTTGAGTCTCTTCAATTAACTGTATTTGTTCTCTGTCCCATATTGTGTTCCGAACAGTTATTGTATTTTATTTGATTTCTTAGAAATTTCTCATGCACTTGTGACACCGGGGTCTGGGATAGTTTGGAAGTATTTTGTAATAACTGTGTATCATTTAAATTTGATTGAGATAATTACCTTTTAAATTACTAAATTTTGAAGGAAAATCCTAGATTTTACGGGTATTAAGACGAGAATTTGATTAAGTAATTTGGTTGGCTTGCCTGACAGCAGTGTCTGGGGCCATCGCGACCCTTAGAGGATTTTGGGTCGTGATATACATGCTGTTTTGTAAAGACCCGATGTTGCTCCCACTATTCTCCGAAAGATCAATAATATCTCTCTCTCTCTCTCTCTCTTTTCTCTCTAAACTTGTTCGTCCTTACTAGCTCGAGGCTACCCTTAACATTAGTAGTCTTATATTGGATCCTTACTTGTTCTTCATTTATTACTTGGTATTTGCCATAAAGAGCCTTGCTCGACTGTATTCTAACTATTATCCTATCTGGACTACCCTTGATAGCTCGAGATCAAGCCCTGACACTAGCCTCGAGGTCCTCCATCGACCAGTCCGAAGCCAGGGCAGTAGCCCCTCGATTTGAATATTGCCCCCGTTTTAGCTCACATTTCATCATTACATTTCTTATTTTTAGCATCAACTTTTCTACACAACTAGCTCGAGAATAGATCATGTATTTTTAGAATCCCATTTACAAATTTCATTGTCATTACCATTTTTACGGTAAACAAATACATTGTAGTTTGCTACTCATAATCGCTAGATACTTTGTGTCTTGCTAATAAAGATACTTGAAATAACTTAGTTTAAGTAGAAGTAACATAATAGGTTTTTAAGAATTAGTATTTTGAGTTTAATTACTTGTTGGCTTGTAATAGTTTTTAGAATTCCAAGACCCAAAGAAAATTTAATGTATTATTATTTTTAAACTTACTAATTAAATCTATTTTCCACATGTAAAATTTATTCGGTATGATTCGGTATTTTTTCGGTTTATATTTATAAAATAAAAAATTTACCCTAATTAGCGGTACGATTATAGATTTGTATAAAAATATACGGTTTCTTAAAAAGAAACCTAATAATCGGTTCGGTCGGTTTAGTCCGTCTTTGAATATCCATTGACACCTGTCACGACCCCAATCCGGGTCGTGATGGCGCCCAACACAATTGCTAGGCAAGCCTGACCAATTACACTCTCAACCCGAGCATGAAGCTAAAAACCAATTATTTAAATATCATTAACAACAATGAAGCTAAAAGATTAAGCTGAATATCACGATAACACAGAATATACTCCCAAAGACCTGGGGGTCATGAGTCTATAGCCTCTAACAATACAGTGTGACAAAACTCCAAATAATACAATGTCTCAAAACTGCGGAAAGATAATAAAAGAGATAGGGGAGAAGTCGAGTCCTGCGGACGTCAGGCAACTACCTCAACAACTCCGGATAAACTCTGAAATCAGCAAAAACTCAGGTAAACTCCCGAGGTACCTGGATCTGCACACATGGTGCAGGGAGTAAAGTGAGTACTTCCAACTCAGTGGTAATAGACATATATAATGACAGACAGTAAGAAATCCCTAAATATAACAATATAAAGCTATAATCAATAATCCTACACATTTAATAGTGTAATGACAACAATTAATAAGAGATAACACAGGCAGGTATAGATGTATGAATGCAATGCAATGCACATGACCATTGCGGCGTACAACCCGATCCATTTGGGTACCCGCGCTCACTGTGGGGGTTCAGACTCCGGAGGGGCTCCTACAGCCCAAGCGCACTATCATCGTAGCATTCGCTGCGGCGTACATCCTGATCCACAATCAGTCCAATTATATGCATGCAAGCCACACGGGCACAGTCAAACTTACCATTTTCAGTTCCAATTATCAGAAATTAATAATTTATTGGTTAAAGCCTTAGAATTTACTAGCCATTTCGAGACAGTGTTTAACTCAGGACTGATATCATGAAAGCATGCCAAACATCATGGAAACAATGATAATAATCCCTACGGGATCCAAATAATCGGCATACAGCCCAAATATAACCATAACCATCCAAGTAGGAGGTTTGTCAACTAATTTCTAGCCAATAACACAGTACGAACATCATTCGATAGGACTAAGTCATAGTTCCCAATCACAATCGACCCCGCACTCACCGTAAAGTACGTTT
>MU737022.1:3961-20660 GCA_026770625.1 Nicotiana glauca | reverse complement strand
CGATCCGCGAGACTCTACTAACCGGCTCATGACTCATGAGGCCTAGTAACCTAGGCTCTGATACCAACCTGTCACGACCCCAATCCCGGTCGTGATGGCGCCCAACACAGTTGCTAGGCAAGCCCGACCAATTACACTCTCAACCCGAGCATGAAGCTCAAAACCAATTATTTAAATATCATTAACAACAATAAAGCTAAAAGATTAAGCTGAATATCACAATAACACAGAATATACTCCCAAAGACCCGGGGTTCATGAGTCTAGAGCCTCTAACAATATAGTGTGGCAAGACTCCAAATAATACAATGTCTCAAAACTGCGGAAAAATAATAAAAGAGATAGGGGAGGAGTCGGGTCCTGCGGACGTTAGGCAGCTACCTCGACAACTCCGGATAAACTCTGAAATCAGCAAAAACTCAGCTAAACTCCCGAGGTACCTGGATCTGCACACATGGTGCAGGGAGTAAAGTGAGTACTTCCAACTCAATGGTAATAGACATATATAATGACAGACAGTAAGAAATCCCGAAATATAACAATGTAAATCTATAATCAATACTCCGACACATTTAACAGTGTAATGACAACAAGTAATGATAGATAACACAGGCAGGTATAGATGTATGAATGCAATGCAATGCACATGATCGTTGCGGCGTACAGCCCGATCCATTTGGGTACCCGCGCTCACTGTGGGGGTTCAGACTCTAGAGGGGCTCCTACAGTCCAAGCGCACTATCATTATAGCATTCACTGCGGTGTACAGCCCGATCCATAATTAGTCCAATTATATGCATGCAAGCCACACGGGCACAGTCAAACTTACCATTTTCAGTTCCAATTATCAGAAATTAATAATTTATTAGTTAAAGCCTTAGAATTTACTAGCCATTTCGAGACAGTGTTTAACTCAGGACTGATATCATGAAAACATGCTAAACATCATGGAAACAGTGATAATAATCCCTACGGGATCCAAATAATCGGCATACAGCCCAAATATAACCATAACCATCCAAGTAGGAGGTTTGTCAACTAATTTCTAGCCAATAACACAGTACGAACATCATTCGGTAGGACTAAGCCATAGTCCCCAATCACAATCGACCCCGCACTCACCGTAGAGTACGTTTCTCACCTCAATATAGCGTCACATTGTGATATACCGGGGTTTCAAACCCTCAGGTCATCATCTACATCTATTACTCACCTCAAGCTGGCCACAAGACTAGTCCGCTAAGCCTTTACCTCTCGAATCCGCCTCCTCGCGCGTCGAATCTGGTCAAAACCACAACGAATACACTACAATAGGCTAATGGAACATAACCCAATTGAAAGAACTCGAGAAACACCCAAAAACACGAAGTTGCCAAAACCCGAGCCCCATGCCCACTTCTCGAAAAATTCCAAAATTTACATCACTGGATTCCACGTCTCGCCACGAGTCTATACATGTCAAATTTACAAAAATCGGAGTTTGTTTGACCCCTCAAATTTCAAGTTTACACTTTCTTAGGTTTCAAGCCCTAGCCACCATTTTAACGCTTAAATCCTTGAATTTCAGTGTTTAAATCCTTATTTTTACACCATAACAACATTATTCGAGTCTATAAATTCATAACTGATGGAATCCCCTTCGAATCCTCTCCAAATCGCCCAAAATCGCCTCTTCCCGAAGTCAAAATATTTTCCTTAACTTCTGAAATTCGCGAATATTGTTTCATTAAAACCCTTCAGAGATTTTCGCTTCTGCGGTCCCGCTACCGCTTATGCGGCCATGTGACCGCTTATGCGGTTTTCACTTAACTCCCCCAGGTGCCGCTTTTGCGACTAAAGGCCCGCTTATGCGGTTTCCCCTCAACCGCTTCTGCGATGAATTGTCCGCTTATGCGTACCCGCTTTTGCGGTAGGACTTCCGCTCCTGCGAAAATGCCAGGCCCACTCGAGGACCGCTTCTGTGAAACCATAGCCGCATCTGCGGATCCGCTTATGCGGCTCCTTTTCCGCAGATGCGGAAATACCAGAAGCCAGATACACCAGACCTGCAACAAACATCCAACTTCACCGTTTAACCACACGAAATCACACCGAGGCCCCCGAGACCTCAACCAAAAGCACAGACATGATCTAATACCCTATCAAACTTGCTCGATTCATCAAAACACTATCGTTAACATCAAAATCCTCAATTTTCATCAAATCAAAACCTAAGTTTCTTAAAAACTTCCGAAATGCACTTTCGATCAAAAACCCAACCAAAAGATGTCCGAATGACCTGAAAATTTGCAGACATATCCGAAATCACCTAACGAAGCTACTGCAATTCTCGGAATTCCATTCCGACCCTCAGATCAAAATTTCTCCTATCCACCGAAATTCGCCAAAATTCCAACTTCGCCAATTCAAGCCTAATTCTACACCGGACCTCCAAAATCAATTCCGATCGCACTCCTAAGTCACAAATCATCCCCCGAAGCTAACCAAATCAGCAGAATTCACATCCAATCCTTCTAACTATATAGTCAACTTCCGGCTGACTTTTCCAAAACAAGCTTCCTTTTAAGAGGCTAAGTGCCTCATTTTCAACTAAAATCAATTCAATTCTATCCGATTCATTCAAATACTAATATTGAAGCATAGAACAACATAATATGGGGAAAATGGGGCGGTAACTCACGTAACAACGGGCCGGATCGTCACAACACCCCTATTATCAAACGACCCCTAGAGGATAAAAGAAAGAACATCCAAAGGGAGAGTGTTTAGAAGATTTAAATCAAATAGCCGTTCACTTAATTTTTAAAATTTAAAATGGTCATCGAATGTATAATATATATATATATATATAATATTGTATAATTAATATATAATCTATGTATACTGGCTAGGAAAAGTAAACATTAAATCTATCATTGATAAAATAATATATATGTTATAAATAGAATTTTATTTATGATGAATGTCTATATTTAGAGAGACTCTAGGGATTTTTACTTATTGGCTAATTCACTATTTCCCTATAAATAGAGGGTTTATTCCATTGTAATTCATCCAATATCAATAAGAATTTTCTCTCTCTGCTTTTCCCTACACTACCCTTCTTCTGCTTTTATTGTTTTATAACACGTTATCAGCACGAGACTCTAATCAATTGAGTAGAAGCTTTGGGATTGATCATAATGATAGTCAATTGTTCTACGAATTTTCTTCATGATTAAATTCTAGATTTAAGGTAAGTATTTTACTGTATTTTTCTTTTTTATTATATAATTTGATTTTAAATACAAGCAAAGATAATAAATTTGATTACAACTCTAATGGAGTTTGTAAGAAATTATAACCACCAAAAGTGGTAAAATTTCTATGTTTTGCCATGATCAAGGTCATGTATGATTGTGAGCACAAAACGTGAAAACCCGTCCTATTGAATTTGCTCAATTCTCATCCCCTTAAGAGAATGTAATAGCAATATGCGATAAGTCTGAAGGAAGATAAAATTATTACCGTGAACGTATCAATGGATGTGGACGTGGCAATAGACGAAATTATAATCGGCATCATTGTAATAATAAGAATAATAAGGATTCTCAAAATAATCTTTCACTTTGTGAATGTAATATTTGTCATTGATTTGACATGAAATTTTATAAAGCACATATAAATGATTGTGGTCCATTAATGGTGTGAATATGACAACATCCGATTTATAAATACATATTCATTCTTGAAAGAATATGAATGTGCTAGTGGTAGTGAATATATCACACGCACCTTTAGAGGGAGGTTTGAGATAATATATGAAGATAATATCATTATGGTGCCATGAATGGTCATTGATCACGTACTTATTGTATGCCAAAATATTTTGGCATTGTGATTATAAAAAGAGATCAGTAATGCAAGAAACAAATCTTGCATATAATTTTGACCATAACCATAATGGTATAACTTTTTCTTTAATAGAGATATTCACCATATGGATGTTGATGAATATGTGGTAGTGTCAAATTAATTGAGAGCTCTGGAAGAGCCAATTATTACTATTTTGGAGAAACATAATTGATTACCAATAAGGTATTATGTTGTAGTAAGTCTCAAAGAAACTTATTCAGTTTCCAAAGTATACGCGAAAGCGGTTGATTATATTGAGATTATAAATAAAGGAAAGATTTAATGTCTTCTATTACTACACCTTGTAGCGGGGTAATAATTATGTGAAAAATTATCCGCTTTATTCTCCAGTTTGTTTTACACAAACAAAAGAATGCCGCAATAAAGAGATGTTTATTGATATAAAAACCCACATCATAATAAACTTGGAGTTTATTGAAAATTGCACACGTCATGGTGTAAATCTGAAGTTTACAAATATTGATAATTTATTCAGTTGGCATAATTGGTTTACCCATATCAATTTAAGTATGATATGCAAAAATAAAAGAGAATTCACATGAGTAAATATTAAAGAACTAGAAAGTTCTTTATGAATTCTCTTATGTTGCTTGTTCTCATTAATAAATATACCAACTAAAATTGGGATTGAATCCCATGAATATTGGAAATATCAAGGGTGAATATGGGCGCATTCACCTGCCATGTATACCACATAAGATGTATGTATGAGATGGTTACATATGCGATTATTAATAACCCGCAACATGGTGTTTTGCGAGGTAACTTGCTCAATAATTTAATTTCGAGCATATTTTCCAGATTTTCTATTCAAGAAGTTCATTTTGATAAGTTGGTTTATGTCACAGTTGGTTTAGTAAAATGATTCATTAAGTGCCTATATTTAATAGCTAAACAATTGCTTATGAGAACAAAGTTATCTATATCAGTTTGATATACGTTATATATCAAAGTATATTATTTTCTCCCCTCACAAGTGGTTTAGGGTCAGGAACCAAATAATTCCATCTTATTATTATTGATGTGCGACGTATATTTTGATTAACACCATAACACACAAAGGTGGATTCTCAAAGTTGAGGTAACAAGTTAGTTTTTCTAACATGAGGGGGAGACACGATAAACAATTGAGAAAAAGTTACATGGATTGAATTATCATTTGTACATCTAGATCCTCGAATAAGACAATATGAACTTGAAGTTCATATTCATTTGCAATATATTGCAAAGCATGCCAGACGCATTTGTTGGCCCAAAGAAAGTAACTATATTTTCATTGCAAATGCTCCTATTAAGTCCTAGAAGGACGAAGTCTATGGTACGTTTGAAGCTTATAGACAAATCAGTTTCAAATAAACTTCTTGACAAAAAAAAATGAGCAAATGATCAAAATGATCATAAAAAAGGAGGCAAGTGATCTAGAAGATCACATGACATAACACTTCATAAAATCTCATGAGAGATTCAGATACCTGAAAATATAAATGAAAGGATCTCTATGTTATGTCTTTATGAAAAAATAAGGAGGTTGGAACCGATATAAAATATTTGTCGACAATATTGATTATAGCACTAAATATCTATGAGGATCTAAAGTCTGGAGAAACAATTCAAGTAGAATTTTGTTTCATATGAAAGACAAGTAGTTTTGGACCTGCAGTTCAAACACTTAAAAGTACAAAGTTAATGGTGTGTGCTATTATCTTTATGTATCTTATATATCTGGCATGACATGAAAACTTGACATAAATCTAAACTCTATTTATATGGCTTATGGAAATCCATGAACGATTTAAAATGGTAATAGCATATGCAACTCTTGGAGAATTTTTTGGTCACGAATGACCACATCCTAAGTGCAATTTGTGCACAAAGGTATCTTGCTATAACTATAAGTATGATAATCTGATAGCGAGGATTGTCAAAGTGCAACATATTCATTGGAGTTAATATGGCGGATTTATTCATCAAATCATTGCGACGTCAACCTTCCAGAAGCTAGTGCACAAGAATGGGATGCGAAAGCTCAAGGATGTGAATTGATACTCTCATTAGGGGGAGTTAATACGCATTGTATTCTTTTTCCCTTACAAGGTTTTGTCCCACTGAATTTTTCTTGCAAGGTTTTTAACGAGGCAACCAAAAGGCGTATTGTTAGATATATGTTCTCTTTTTCCTTCTCTAGAATTTTTTTCTCACTGAGTTTTATTTTAGTTAAGGTTTTAACAAGACACATTATCTGTTGAATAGACATTCAAGGGGGAGTGCTATAAATATAATTTTATTTATGGTGAATGTCTATATTTAGAGAGGTTCGAGGGATTTTTACTTGGTGACTAACTCACTCTTTCCCTGTAAATAGAGGTTTTATTCCATTATAATTCATCCAATATCAATAAGAATTCTCTCTACTTTTCTTTGCAATATTGTTCTTTCTTCTTTTATTGTTTTATAACAATATATACTAGTATATCTTTCAATAATTTAATAATTGTCAGGTTAATAATTGACATGATGTATCTGCTACACCGTCACCGTTATCTTGACGGCGTTTGCTCACAAACGGTTGTAACCAGTGCAGGTCGTTCTCATCAACCCTTAACAAATTATTTTTAAGCTCTCAATACCCTTTTTCATTCTCCTTTGACGTCACCGCCTACTTCTCAATTCCCATATCTTTTGCTGCAGATTCACACCATTCTCTCAGGTACATACTCTTCAAAATTTTCCCTTTTGGATCTTACGGTTTCTGCATGTATATACTTTGCTGCGATTCTTTTTTACTTATAATTATTGTTTTTAATTTTACAGATGTTTTAAAGATTCAAAAGCTTTTTTGGAATCAAGAATTGGTGCTTTCATCTTGCAAAGGTCAAATCTTTAATGGGTATACAATGAATTGTTTGATAAAGTTGTAATTTTTCTGATTTTGGTGTGTTTAAAATGCATAAAGTAATGCTATATATGGTTCTTTATATGAACTGAATCAAGGTTATTGAATCTTGGTTGTTTGATTCTTGTATGGGTATGTTGATGAGGTGGTCATGGTCATGTTTTTGAGTATTAGTTGTGGTGGAATTATATTTCCAGAGAGACGGATCCAGGATTTAGAGTCAGTTTGTTGGAAGTGGATTCCTTATAGTATGTATATGCATTTTCAAGATCCCTTTTCATATGTATACTTGGTTCGAGCTGAAAGCAATAGGTTCAGTTGAACCCGTTGCTAAAGGCTAGAGACGCCTTTACTTCACCTCGAATAATAGGAAATGCTAACAAAGGGGAAAATGGGTGAAGATCTCCTCACAACCTTAACTATAGAAAGCAATCATTTGTCCACCCTTTTGTCCATGGATTCCGGTTCGTCTTCTCATGATGAAATGGAGAGAGAGTTGATCCGGACTGTTAACCATCTACAACCGCCTGATATCAATCTCCCACTCGAGCCTAGTCCTCCTCCTCCGTCGTGGAATGATACGTGTGATATGCTAGATGTAGGCCTTGGTCCCCAACATTATGAGGTTGAGACAAATATTAGTGTCACCAAAGTTGGGAAGAAGTGCGCCAAGCGGCTTGATAGTATTTGGGGTGCTTGGTTTTTCTTCAGTTTTTACTTTAAGCCAGCTGTGAATGAGAAGTCGAAGGGCAAGATTATTCGTGAGAGCAACGGCGCATCTCGGTATGATAAATCGGATTTGAGGCAGGATGTTTTCCTTGTTCAGCATGATATGGAGAATATGTACATGTGGGTTTTCAAGGACAGGCCTGAAAATGCTCTTGGCAAGATGCAATTGAGGAGTTACATGAACGGGCATTCGCGCCAGGGTGAGAGCCCCTTTCCTTTCACTGCCGATAAAGGTTTTGTTAGATCTCACAAGATGCAGAGGAAACATTACCGAGGTCTTTCCAACCCTCAGTGCCTTCATGGAATTGAAGTTGTTAGGTCGCCCAATCTTACAGGTCTTGATAAGGAGGAGCAAAAGAAGTGGATGGAGCTTACCGGCCGAGACATGAACTTTTCAATTCCTTCTGAAGCCAGTGACTTTGAGTCATGGAGGTGCCTTCCAAATACAGAATTTGAGCTTGAGCGGCATCCTCCTGCATTGAAGAGCAACTCAATTCCCCGTCCCGAAAGATTATTAAATGGCTCCAGCCTGAACCTATCTACTCGATCTTCAAACTATGTAAATGGAGAAGGATTAAACATTTTGTCTGTCTGCAATAAGAGGAAGAAAAATGGATTTTCCGTTGGAAACAATGACGATTGCTGTTTGCCTAATAGCCAACATCCAGTTAGCCCACCCTGGCTAGGAGCATTTTCCGGTGCAATGCAAATGGCATCGGGTCCAGTTACAGCTGCAAAAACTATTTATGAAGATGACACGGCATTCTTGATACTTGTCAGCATGCCTTTTGTCGATCTAAAAAGTGTCAAAGTTACTTGGAGAAACACTATCAGTCATGGAATTGTGAAGATATCTTGTATCAGCACAGGATGTATACCGATCATTAAAAGGCAAAACCGGACCTTCAAGCTAGCAGATCCAGCTCCCGAGCACTGCCCTTCGGGGGAATTTGTCAGAGAAATCCCTCTTAGGACTCGCATTCCAGAAGACGCTAAACTAGAAGCATATGGAGATGAGACTGGAACTATGCTTGAAATTCTCGTGCCAAAGCAGCGTGTAGGACCAGAAGAGCACGAGGTTCTTGTGTGCCTTCGCCCTTCTCCTTGGACTACACATGCATATGTTGATCTGACAGAAGCTATGGCTTGAAATTTGTGGAAGATCTCTTAGGTAGTAGTCATTATTTACTGACCTCAATGAAAATGGTATTTATATTTTCTTCTAATTCTTCAGGAAATATTCTTTTCTTTTCCGCCCTTCAGCCAATATGGGACACAAGATGCTGATTTTTTGCATGCCCTCAATGTCCACACCATTTTGTTCCTGCTAGTCTTGGATCTTTTATTGGTATCTTTAACAATTTCATACTGTTTTATCATTAAATTTTATTTGTGTTTCAATCTCTATCTCAATTCTTCAGGTCTTGTGTTCTATTTCTGTTACATACTAACCATTGCATGAATCCAACCTTTAGCTTGTTTTGCATTCTCGTTCCGAGTACTGACGAGTGTCATACTGCATTGAGATTCATGTGATACATCTTTTGTAACCTGAGAGGAAGAAGTTCAATTTTTATCAAAGATAATTGGAAATGTAGCGACGTACAATAATCTTTGTTTTTCCAGTATTAAATAAAAACTTGATTGAAGCTTAGAAATTACTTTTTTTCTCTACCACATCTCACAGAGCAGTGCCACAGCCTAAGTCATTTAATTTGAACAATATCTTACCATTGTTACTGGATATTGCTATTGCTTTTTCCATTTATTTTTCTGATCCTAAGGTTGTTGGTACTATCTTTATGGCATGTGGTGTTGTTACTGTTCTATTGTTTCTTTTCATCTTCTTAAGCTAAAAGTCTTTCGGAAACATACACTATCCTAGATCCCACTTATGGGTTGTTGTTGTTGCTCTTTAATATGCTTTGTGTGCATTCAAGCCATACCAACTTCTGTTGAACTCTCCTGTATTGGTTTAGCTATTTGTAGTTTCTTGTTCCTGTGCATACTCTAAATGCATATTTGCAAGTAGCATTGGTTTTTCCCATGTAACCAGCAAAAAAAATAAACTTGTCCTCTATACAAAGATGAAACATGTCTTCTCTTTGAAATATGATAAATAGAAAGAATTAACTAATAAAGGCGAGTTGTATGTCTTCTTCTTGAAGAGTTATTTATCTCGACGTTCTAGTATTTAAAAGACTTTTATGACCAAATCTGAAAAATCCCTATTTTTATTCAGCGCTTTGAGTTCATTCATTTTGTCTGTAGTTGCTGGGTGCAGTATATACAATTTGATAAACAGTAGCTTACCACATTGTAAGACGTAGGGGTGTACATAGGTCGGGTTGGTTCGGATTTTACAATTACCAAACCAAACCAATTGTGTCGGATTATTAAATCTAAAAACCAAACCAAATCAATAAAACTCGGGTTTTTCACTCTCGGGTTTTCTCGGATTTTTGATTTTTTCGGGTTTTTTTCCGTAAAATTTTCGTAGAACAAAACATATAAATTATGCTCAAAATATTTCTTTAGTCCTAGTAAGATACAACTATATAAAGTATTTTCCAAGAAAATAATACAAAATATGATATGTCATGGCATTATCCTAAAATATTCAACAATAAAGACAATAAAATTATGTAATATAAATATTGCTAATTAAAAAGTCATAATAAAAATAAACATAATCTAAGATTACTAAATCTTACTAAAATAAGAGAGTATTAAATACATGATTAAATGCTAAAAATAAAATAAAAATAGGTTATGCTTTTTTATCTAAATTATTGCAAAACAAAACATAGATATTCAATACATTCTCGTTCGTAATATTGAATTAAATATCTTTTGTTAGCATTAATATTGATTTGATTTTGGTTTAGGCTTTTGTTAGCACTATTTAATTTACTAATGTTAAAACTTATTGGAACATTCAAAAGTTCTAAGTCCAACCTTAAAATAATACCTCAAAAAATAAAATTATGAAATCTTAAAATATTTATAAATTATATCACAATAAGTATATTTATATATTAAATATATCTATAATTTCTATATATATAATATCGGGTTGGTTTGGTTTCGGTTTGACTTTCTTTAGTTAAAACCAAACCAAACCAATTATGATCGGGTTTTTTTTTTTCAACACCAAACCAAATCAAACCAACCCATAATCGAATTTTTTTTCTCGGTTTGACTCGGATTATCGAATTGGTGCTGTTTGTCGGTTTCCTTTGTACAGACGTATGTACTTTACTTTTTTAACTGTAACCAAAAAATAAAAACAACCGATAAAACCGATAAAATTTGATATAATAAAGTCGAATACAACCCAAAAACACAACAGGAGAAAAGTTCGAACGCCCACACATACACCAACAAATATAGACAGACAACCAAAGACCTCTAAAACTACACCTTTTATTGACTACTATGAACTGGATTTCAACTTAATCAACTTCCTCAATCTTAGGACCTGCACCACTTGCACCAGCAGAAGGACTATCTTCATCCATGCCCCCAGCCATATCAGGACCAGCATCTCCACCCTGGTACATCTTTGCAATAATGGGGTTGCATATGCTCTCAAGCTCCTTCATCTTATCTTCAAATTCATCGGCCTCCGCCAGCTGGTTGCCTTCGAGCCACGAGATCGCCTGATCAATAGCGTCCTCAATCTTTTTCTTCTCATCTGGGCTTAGCTTAGAACCAATCTTTTCATCCTTAATAGTGTTCCTCATGTTGTATGCATAGTTCTCCAACGCGTTCTTGGCCTCCACCTTCTTCTTGTGTTCCTCATCCTCTGCCTTGTACTTTTCTGCTTCTTGCACCATCTTCTCGATTTCTTCCTTTGATAACCTACCTTTGTCATTAGTAATGGTGATCTTGTTCTTCTGTCCGGTAGTTTTATCCTCAGCAGAGACGTTCAAGATGCCATTCGCGTCAATATCAAAGCAGACTGTGATCTGAGGTACACCCCTAGGAGCAGGAGGTATACCAGAGAGCTCAAATTTACCCAACAAGTTGTTGTCTCGAGTTCTTGCCCTCTCACCCTCATACACCTGAATCAAGACTCCAGGTTGGTTATCCGAATAGGTAGAAAACACCTGCTCTTTCTTAGTTGGAATTGTGGTGTTTCTCGGAATCAAGACAGTCATAACACCTCCCGCAGTCTCAAGACCAAGAGAAAGCGGAGTGACATCCAACAGCAACAGGTCCTGAACTTTTTCATTTCCTTCCCCACTCAAGATTGCAGCTTGAACAGCAGCGCCATAGGCGACAGCCTCATCGGGGTTAATGCTCTTGCAAAGCTCCTTCCCGTTAAAGAAGTCCTGCAGCAACTGTTGCACCTTCGGAATCCTAGTCGAGCCACCAACAAGAACAATATCATGAACGCCACTCTTGTCCATTTTGGCATCCCTCAAACACTTTTCAACAGGCTCCATACATTTTCTGAAAAGATCCATGTTAAGCTCCTCAAACCGAGCACGAGTAATAGTCGTATAGAAATCAATACCCTCATAAAGAGAATCAATTTCAATAGTAGTCTGAGCAGTGGATGAGAGTGTTCTTTTCGCCCTTTCACAAGCAGTTCTTAGCCTCCTAAGAGCTCTAGGATTTCCACTAATATCCTTTTTGTGCTTCCTCTTGAATTCCTGAACGAAATGATTCACCATCCTATTGTCAAAATCCTCTCCCCCGAGATGCGTATCACCAGCAGTAGACTTCACTTCAAAAATCCCTTCTTCAATAGTAAGAAGTGAGACATCAAAGGTACCACCACCTAAGTCAAAAATAAGCACATTCTTCTCCCCCGAACTGCCCGCCTTCTTATCAAGTCCGTAAGCAATTGCAGCAGCAGTAGGCTCGTTAATAATACGCATAACGTTTAGGCCAGAAATAGTTCCAGCATCCTTAGTAGCCTGACGTTGAGAGTCGTTGAAGTAAGCGGGGACAGTAACAACAGCATTCTTTATTGTTGTTCCAAGAAAAGCCTCTGCTATCTCCTTCATCTTAACAAGGACCATAGAGGAGATTTCTTCAGCAGAAAATTGCTTCTCCTCACCTTTGTAATTGACAACAATCATGGGCTTATCAGCAGGGCCAGGAATGACCTTAAAAGGCCACAGCTTCATGTCACTTTGCACTGAGGGGTCACTAAATCTCCTACCAATCAATCGCTTGGCATCTGCAATCAAATACAACAGAGCTTAGCCTGAATGCACACATGATTAAATTGTACTAGCGTAATAGTTAAAAGACGACAGAATCTAATTCATAAAAGTAAGGATTTAAATTCAACTTGGTATTTACAACCGCAAATACGAATATTACAGTATTCCAAATTATCAACTCAAATAAATATTTTCATGATTGGTTTATTAATTTCATCTAAACACCCTATACAAATAATTATTTTCCCAACACAAGCATAATCCAAATATACAGACCTCATTGATATTAACACAACTGTCCTGGGGTGGTGAGCATTAAGTCAGTAGATGAATAATGATGCATCTCGTTGAAAGTATACATCAATACCAAACAATATATACCGTAACTCATAATTATCTTTTTATTAGTCCATTCTGTTTCAATAATTTTTTCAGTTCCAAATAAAATTGTTCTGCAACATTTTCTTACAAAATATCAACCAATCCATCTCCGGATTAGGAAGACTGCACTTACTTGAGCTAAATTTAACACTACTAATGGTTCTTAAGGTACATAGAACATTCATTTTTATTTCGATAAACTCCTTTTTTTTCTATTTTTTCTGCAGGCTCAAATCAAAAGATCAAATATACGGCTCTATAACTCGCAAACCACATAAATTTGACATCTTCACAAAAAGTTTTCATGTTACTCCCCAATGTATCAAAATACTAAGGGGCGGAGCTAGAGTGTTGTGGCAAGTTCGGCCAAATCCAATAGCTTTGATTCGGAACTTGTATTTGTCTTGAAAGTTCATTAAATTAGAAGCTATAACTTAAAAGGAATAGAATTCCAAACCCATAAGTTTGGCTCCACCTCTGAAAATACTTATATATCGAAAATACGAGAAGGTAAAGACGAGCTTACCAAAGACAGTGTTAGTAGGATTCATGGCAACTTGATTCTTAGCAGCATCCCCAATCAACCGTTCCGTATCAGTAAAAGCAACATAAGACGGCGTCGTTCTGTTCCCTTGATCATTCGCTATGATCTCAACACGATCATGCTGCCATACACCAACACACGAGTACGTCGTCCCTAAATCAATTCCGATCGCCGGTCCTTCACCTTTTCCAGCCATTAATCTGAGCTCAAAACGAACAATTATCACACAATCAAGAGGAAATAATCGAGTAATAAGAGCGCTGGTATTTTTTTTTGGTAGAGAAAAATCAAGTACTTGGAATAAGGAGATAGAAAAGAGAGAAGGGTATAAATAGTTGATTGATTGGTTCCTTTTGGAGAGTCTCTAGAAGTTTCTTGATTTTACACGATAAAACCACCGATTGGAGATTAAAGACGGTGCAATTGGAATGAATTTTTTGTTGGAGAGGTGGCGAATTGAGTTTCTCTTCTCGTGAGTTCTGGAAATTTCTCTACACTACTAGACGTGTTACGTTCACAATGATTGAATTAATTTTCTAGCTTATTCTTTTAAAAGCTGGTTTGGATGATTGTTATAATGTTTGGATAATTATGGAATTAATTATCATTCCATAATGTGACTTAATGCATCATATTATATTGTACTTATTATTTTGATAAAATATTTGAATAGATTGTTTCACTTCTCGTTTGCTTTATGATGCCATACTCACAATATGAAGAATACATATCTAATATTACAATGAAAAAGTAGGGTACGAGATAAAATTATTATATAAAAAGTAGAATAATGATAAACATGATTATTTAATAATATGAAAGTGCAAAATAAGCGGAAAAAATAAGGTAATGATGAGGCCACATCAAATCAATCGTTACACAAATTTGTATTTTTCATCGTTGCGTAATAAAGGATATAATGATATAATACAATAAAATTTAAGTAGCAATCAAAACAAACGTAATATTTAAAATAACAATACGATACAAACAATATAATACAATAGGTAAGAACCATCCAAACAAGCTGTAAGGAAAAACCTAGTACTATCATATTTCTTAATTAATTATTTTAGGTAAAGCAAAAACATATACTCCCTCCGTTTCAATTTATGTAAACTCATTTGACTGTGCACGGAGTTTAAGAAAAGAGAGAAGACTTTTGATCTTGTGGTGTAGAATGAGACACCTTTATTTTGTGTGGCTATATATCATTGCATAAATGTAAATTGTTTTCAAATAAGGAAAGTGGTCATTCTTTTTGGCACGGACTAAAAAAGAAATAAGTTCACATAAATTGAAACGGAGGGAGTTATAGCCACATAAGCTCAAACGTGTCAATTGAATAACTTTATTCAAAAAAATTATATTTGTATTTAAGAAATTATGTTTTATATATCAAAAATCATGCAGCATGTTACGTTAAACATTAGTATTTATATTATATTAAATCTTGAATATTTTTAGTGAAATTTTGGCTTCAGTAGTTATTAATCACAATAAAATTAATACCTATAATCAATAGCATAAATTTTATTCCAACTTTTAAATTCAGCGAGTAAAAGTTAGTATTGTTGTTGTTGGTGGTATTTTTTTAACGATTCATTTTTTTTTTAATCCTTTGATTTGAAAGCGTCTACTTGGAAATTAAAGACGGCGTCTTTGGTTCTGGAATTCTTTTGGACAAGTACATATTTGTCGGTCTGCTAAAAATAACTACATTATTAGCCAAATATATAAACGATTTACATTGATTATGATAAAATATTTATTTTATATATTAATATACAAAAAATATATATTGCCGGCTAATTTTTGCAGGTAGGTGTGCAATGAAATTTAAAAATAGTCAGATTTACAACTAGTCATTCAAAAATAGCCTAGTTTCAAAAGTAATCGAAATTTAGCCACTTTTCATCTATATCTATCTATATTATTATAAAAACATGAATATAATGTCGGTTTACTAAAATAACCTTATATTATTAAGCAAACTAACTCATAATAAAAGGATATAATCGGAATTTTAGATATAACCATATAATATTAAGCAAATTAACTTATAATAAAAGGATATAACCGGAATTCTAGATATTAGCCTTATAATCCTATTAGTTTTAGGACATTTATATTAGGCTACTTTTAGGACATACACGCACATGTTGTGCTCTGACTTGGGTAGCTCAGAAGTTGAGGCACTATTTCTATACTTACACCATGTATCTCATATCAAGAATGGATCCATTAGAGTATATCTTTCAGAAGCCCATGCCCACCCGCAAGCTAGCCAAGTGGCAGATCCTGCTGAGTGAATTTGACATTGTCTACGTCACTCAGAAAGCAATCAAAGGACAGGCACTAGCGGATCACCTCGCTGAAAACCTTGTAGATGGAGAATACGAGCCTCTGAAGATGTATTTTCCTGATGAAAAGGTATCCTTCATATGAGAAGACATTGTAGAATCCTATGATGGTTGGAGGATGTTTTTCGACGGAGCAGCAAATTTCAAGAGAGTTGGCATAGGGGCAGTCCTAGTATCATAAACTGGCCAACATTATCCGGTATCTGCCAAGCTCAGATGATATTGGATATTTGAATTGCTCTCACCCGCAATATATTTCTTTCCCCCTTTATAACTGTTTAATTTCAGTACTTCTGTTCCCATTATCGTACATATATAATTGCAGAACTGTACAGGTGAATTAGTAGTCCTGTCTAGCCTCGTCACTACTTCGCCAGGGTTAGGCCAGGCACTTACCAGCACATGAGGTCGGTTGTGCTGATGCTACACTCTGCGCTCTTTTTGCGCAGATACAGGTTGTGGACAGCAGCAGCAGTAGGATATTTATTTCAGGAGCTATCATCAGTCCAGGGATTTTTTTGAGGTAGCCTAGCTAGCGTTCGCAGGCCGAAGTCCCTTTCCTGTACTTCAGTTTGTTTTTCATTATTCCGAAGCAGACTTATGTATTTTCTTCATTCAGACTTGGTTGTAGTATTCTATAGTAGTCCGTGAGATAGTGACACCAGGTTTTGGGTAGTGATGTATTTCAGACTTCC
>MU737021.1:33280-46874 GCA_026770625.1 Nicotiana glauca | reverse complement strand
CCCCCCCCCCCCCCCCCGAGTGCAGCTTTGAAGCCAATACCCAAGAAATTTCGTATGCCCGAGATTCCTAAATATGATGGGAAGACTGATCCAAACGAATACGCCACCTTCTACATGTGTGCTATCAAAAGAAATGACTTGGAAGATGACGAGATCGAATTCGTCTTGCTGAAGAAATTCGGGGAGACTCTATCGGAGGGTGCTATGATATGGTACCATAACTTTCTGCCTAATTCTATTGACTCATTTGCTATGCTTGCAGATTCTTTCGTAAAGGCACATGCCGAGGCCTTTAGGTTGCAACAAAAAAGTCAAACTTTTTTGTATCTCGATTCCAAATGAAACGAATGGATTTGCCACCGGTCACCGATGATTGGGTTGTTCAAGATTTCACTCAAGGTCTCAATGTTCGAAGTTCATTGGCTTCACAGCAATTGGAGCAAATTTGATCGAATACCCATCTGTCACTTACGCCGATGTGCACAATCGATACCAGTCGAAGATTAGGGTTGAGGATGATCAACCAGGGGGCTCCTTCAGGGTCCTTTTATCCTATCAGGCCCGTAGATAGAATCAAGAGGGATATCAATCGTGTAATGGAGACCGTAGAGGTAGCAGGTCTGGGCAAAATTCTGCACGGAATGAGAGGAGAAACGATCGAGGTCAAAATTCACGGGGACTTATGAGTAAAAACGGTTTCGATAGATCTATCGGTCCCAAAGAAGCACCACGACTTTTGGAGTACAACTTTAATGTAGACGTAGCTGCCATCGTATTGGTCATTGGACACATCAAAGATACCAAGTGGCCTCGACCTTTGCAAACTGATCCAGCACAAAGGGATCCTAACCAAATATACAAGTTCTATGGCACACATGGCTACAGGATGGATGATTGTCAACAGCTAAGGGAGGAAGTAGCCCGTTTGTTCAACAACGGTCATCTTCGAGAATTTTTGAGTGACCGAGCTAAGAACAACTTCAGAAATAGAGATTCCAACTAACAAAAAGGACAAGACGAACCCCAACACGTCATCCATATGATCATAGGAGGGGTCGATATTCCCCAAGGTCCGATAATTAAACGTACCAATTTGTCAATCACAAGAGAAAAATGGATCGGGTTTACTTACCAGAAGGGACTCTATCTTTCAACAACGAGGATGCGGAAGGAATCATGCAACCTCGTAAAGGTGCACTGGTAATCTCTATATTTATAAATAAAATTAGAGTTCAACGTGTGCTAAGCTATCCAGGTAGGTAGGCAAACATCATACAATTGAGGGTCATAGAACAACTCGGCCTGCAAGACCAGATTGAATCGGCGGCCCGAGTACTGAATGAATTCAACATGGCTTGTGAAACGACTCAGGGAGAAATAACATTATTGGTAAACATTACCAGTACCATACAAGAAACCAAGTTCTATGTAATCGAAGGGGACATGCGATACAACGCCCTATTCAGGAGACCATGGATCCATAACATGGTTGTGCCTTCAACCCTCCATTAGGTATTAAAATTTCCAACACCTAAGGGGATAAAGACGGTTTATGGGGAACAACCCGCTGCGAAGGAGATGTTTTGCAGTCGATGAAGTAATTCGAATATCAAAACTCTCATAAAAAAAGGACTCAAGTTTGGAAGTGAAACAAAGAGCTAAATAGCAATTATCGGTGCCAGCTTCGACCCAATCGGACGAGTAAAGGATTAACGAAGATGATGACTTCGAGGTTCCTCGATCTTTTATCGCCCTTGATGATTTTGATGCTCCAATTCAACGGTCGAAGAACTGGAACGAGTTGTGTTGATCGAATATCTACCTGATCGGAAGGTGTACCTGGGCACGGGATTAACTCCAGAGCTTAGGAAAAAAACTTATTCAATTTCTTATAGCTAATATGGATTGTTTTTCTTTGTCCTATATCAATATGACAAGGATCCCACCAGAGATCACTATTCACAAACTAAGCTTGGACCCGAAATCGTTGAAACAAAAAAGGAGACCCCAATCCGAGATCAAACGTGCCTTCATCAAGGACGAGGTAGCTAAGCTCCTTAAAATAGGGTCCATCCGGAAGGTCAAATACCCAGAATGGCTAGCGAACGTTGTCGTAATTCCTAAGAAAGTGAACAAACTAAGATTGTGTGTAGATTATAAAGACCTAAATAAAGCATGCCCCAAAGGTTCTTTCCCTTTGACTAACATCGATCGTATGATCGACGCCACGACCGGCCATGAGACTCTAAGTTTTATGGATACCTATTCCGGGTACAACTAAATACGGATGAACCCTGGAGACCAAGAAAAACCCTCTTTTATCACTAAATATGACTGCTATAACGTAATGCCATTCAGATTAAAAAATGTCAGTGTTACTTACCAACGACTAGTAAACCAAATGTTCGAAGAACAAATAGGAAAAACCATGGAAGTTTATACTGATGGTATGCTAGTTAAGTCTTTGTGAGCAGAGGACCATTTAAAGCATTTGAAGGAAACATTCAGTATATTGAAAAAGTACAACATGAAGCTAAATCCAGAAAAATATGCATTCGGGGGCGGGTCCGGCAAGTTTCTCGGATTCATGGTGTTCAATTGGGGAATCGAGATCAACCCCAACAAGATCAAAGCTATCGAGGATATCACGGTAGTGGATAATGTGAAGATTGTACAAAGGCTAACCGCGCACATTACAGCCCTAGGTCGATTCATCTCGAGGTCGTCCGACAGAAGTCATCGATTCATCTCGTTGCTGAAAAAGAAGAACAACTTCACATGGACCTCAGAATGTTAACTGGCTTTAGAGGAACTCAAGCAATACTTATCGAGCCCACCATTGCTTCACACGGTGAGTGTGAATGGATGACTGTACTTGTACCTAATAGTATTGGAAGTAGCGGTAAGTGGAGTCCTAGTCCAAAAAGAACAAGGTACGTAATTTCTAATTTATTATATCAGTAAGACCTTAGGTGAGGCCGAAACTAGACACCCTCACCTAGAAAAATTGTCACTCGCCTTGTTAAGTGCCTCTAGGAAACTGAAACCATATTTTTACTGTCATCCTATATGTATTGTGGCAACCTACCATTTACGAAATATAATGCATAAACCCGAACTCTAGGGATGAGTGGCCAAATGGACCATCGAAATCAGCGGGTACGATATCGAATATCAAC
This sequence comes from Nicotiana glauca, assembly GCA_026770625.1. Taxonomy (NCBI): domain Eukaryota; kingdom Viridiplantae; phylum Streptophyta; class Magnoliopsida; order Solanales; family Solanaceae; genus Nicotiana; species Nicotiana glauca. The sequence goes on along the minus strand of MU737021.1, from coordinate 43,695 downwards.
CCCGAATGGCCATTAAATCCCATATTTTGGCAGACTCCGTATCCGACTTTACACCAGGCCCCAAAGTTGAAAGGGAGTTATTTGTAAACTCAAGAACATCTTCGGATGTAGACCCTCTTTATGGACGGTTCCTCGAACGTAAATGGGTCTGGACTTGGAATCGTATTGAAGCCTCCCACAAGTAACATGTTTAGACAATATATTAGAACTGTAAAATTGACTAACAACGAAGACAAGTATGAGGCCATGATTGCAAGTCTCGAACTAGCCAAAGGCTAGGGAGCGGAGGTAATCGAAGCTAAATATTTCTCCCATATGGTGGTAAACCAAGTAAATGGAACATTTGAGGTCAGGGATGAATGAATGCAAAGGTACTTGGACAAGCTACAGGTAACGTTGCATCGTTTCAAAGAATGGACTTTGCAGCATGTGCCCCGAGATCAAAACAACGAAGCCGATGCCCTCGTAAACTTAGGGTCGTCGGTCGAAGACAACAAGATCAACTCAGGAGAGGTCGTACAACTTATAAGGTAGGTAGTAGAAAAAGGTAACGTTGAAATAAACTCCACAATCTTGACTTGGGATTGGAGAAATAAGTACAAAAAATGTTTGATGACCGAAAAACTTCCCTCAGATCCAAAGGAATCGAGGGCCCTATGCACAAAGGTAGCCCGATTTAGCTTGTCCGAAAATGGAACCTTACTAAGGAGGAAGTTCGATGGTTCGCTAGCAATATGTTTAAGACCGAGAGATACCGAGTATATTTTGAGGGAAGTCCACGAAGGCACATGCGGGAACCACTCAGACGGCAAATTTCGAAAGGTAGAGTAGGATATTACTAGGTTGATATGGAAAAAGATATGAAGGAGTTCGGGCAAAAATGTGATAAATGTCAAAGACATGCTCCGATGATTCAGAAACCCGAGAGCTGCTGCATTCGATTTTATCGCCATGGATTTTCATGAAGTGGGGGATGGACATCGTCGGTAGGGCTGCTTATCGGGCGGATTGGGCGGTTATTTTCTCTTAACGGTTTGGCTTAACGGTTATCAGCTTTTAAATGTATTAATCCGCTAGCCACCCGATATCTTATCGGGTGGATTGATATTGGTTTACCTCTTATCGGGCGGTTGTCGGACGGTTTATCGTCTTAATTTAACCTATATTGTACGCTACAAAAAAATGACAATAGAATGGGAGATAGTAGCAAGATAACCTTTTTGGGGCATTTGCATTAATTTAAGGGCATAAATTCGAAGGTAGATGGTATCATGGCAAAATTTAAGACTTCATGTTAGCTAGACAGTACAATTTATCAATACAGATCAGATGGTTCTTCTCTGTTTGTTGTGGAAGCGTATTTTTTCCCCATAATCACGAGCATATACTAAAACAATATAATTTAATGTTAAAGTAGAGACCACAAGTTCAGATAAAATTTTCTATTTGTGAATTCATAATTCCAAATTAATAAGCAATTATAGAATATAATATTACGCAGTGCACAAAAGAACATATCGGAATGTAAAAAAAATATCTTCATGCAGTTCATACCTTTCACATTTTCCCTGACCTTTATCTAAACTGCCTGAACAGGACGAAGAGATGAGAAACAGAGTACTGATCTACTGGAACAGAATTATAGAAGAGTCAAGGGTTTTTTTTTTTTTTTTAATATTTAATATATATAAATAAAAATAAATTTTATATATATATTCTTAACGGGTTAGCAGATTATCCGTTAAGAAAATTGAATAATCTGCCCCAAATCGATAAGCCGTTAATAAAAAAATTTCAATTTTTTCCCCATCCGTTAAGCCGTTAACCCGTTACCAGTGAGCCATTAAGCTTCGGTTCGATTTGGTTTTCGGTTTTGGATAGGTTTTGAATACCCCTAATCGTCGGCCCTCTTCCATCGGCACCAGGTAAGGCTCAATTTGTTTTATTTATGACTGACTATTTCTCTAAGTAGGTTGAAGTACAAGCCTACACAACTAGAAATTAGAGCTATGGCAACACTTTTTATTGCTACGATTTTGGATCCGTTGCTATAGGTGGTATATTGTTACCATTTTAACCGTTATTAATAATTATTAGAACTATCGGGACACTTAGTAACTGAACCGTTGCCATAGTCTAAAAACCGTTCCTATAGAGATATATATGGCAATACTTTATATAACCGTAACAATAAATCAATCTACGGGAATTGTTATCTCTATTTTACGGTTATTAATTTCCTCTTTTTTTCCACCCAAATTTTTAATACTCGCTAAAATATTGGAAGGGCCTGCCATCTATTTTTTTTTAGTTTTATACCTGATAAAATATGAAATACACTAAACCCCTAAAAATAGCTAATAAAGAGCTGTCTCCTCCAAAATTGCTACGGTCTCCTCTAAATTGCTCCTCCAGTACTCCCACAATCACCTTTAAATCAGATCAAAATCAGCGAAAATCCGTCAAAATTCCAAAATATAGCGATTTACAGAGCTGTTTGCGGGATTCAAGAGCTCTCTTCACGATTGGGATCGAGATTTGTATCACTGCGCGCCTGATTCCGCTATTGATTTAGAGAGACCAAGCTTAGCTTTTTAGGGCTTCTGTTCTTCTGCAGATCGTCAACAATCGTTTTCCTTCTGCGGTAATTCATTTTCCTTCAAAGAGACCTCATCAGCAAATCGAGTCGAGGCCGTGCTAGGCTGCTGCTCTTCGTAATCTCCTTCTTGGGCGAACTCGGCTGAGAAATCGAGTGGTAAGCACCTTTCTTCTCTCTGTATTTACCAATTGTATGAATTTATTTCTCAATTTGGACTGCATGTTCTTGTTTTTGGCTGAATATACTGTGTCTTTGAGTTTGAATATGTGACCTGCAAGCTCTTTGCTCCTTGAATATTCCCCACATCTGTAATATCCAACAGCTAGAAGATAAAGTTTTTCTCGCTTCTGTAGTGGACTATTTGAGTTTGCAAGTGTAATTATCCAACAGTTGGTAATTGTACTCTGATTGGCCTACTGATTTTATTGCTGGGAAATCTGCAACTTGGCAATAGACTCCTTTTGAACACTCGTAGTAGTCATTGACGTTGTATTGCACTCCTGGTAGCAACTTGTAGCAATAGTAGCTGTAGCTCAGATATTTTAACCAAACTATGAAAGGGTAACCAAACTATGAAAGGGGAAATTTGCTGAATGTAATATCCTCCAGCAATTAGGAAGACTAAGGTTGTGATCGATGCTAAAGTAGTCGTCTGTGTCAATTTTTTAATGTTTGTACTTGTTTTTCCTTTTTTAATAACAGTAGAGTACGGACCACTAAAGCTTAGATAGACGAGAACAGATCACCTAGTGTATTTTTGTCGCTGCTTAGATTTTAAATTGTAAATTTTGTATTCTTGTAGTAGGAAAATGTGATCTTCTGACAGTTCTTGAAATTCTTGAGCTATATCTTGAAAGAAAAATCAATCATACTCAATTTAGTACATTTCCCAATCTCTTGTGGAATAACACCAACAAGATTATTCTGCCAAATAAACAATTTTTCTGAGTTTCTAAGTTTCCCTATCTCAGATGGGATTTTAAGGAACACCTCTTGTTTTGCACCATATGAAAAGAAAAGGCACATAAAGTGCAGGTCTTTGGAGACAGGTATGCCTCCTTTCTAAGGGCTAGCATGTCTAGAGGTATAGGCTGCAGATGTTCTGTTTCCTTGTTGGCCTGAATGTGTTAAAAGCAATTTCAATGAGACTGGCTATACTCTTGTTCACCTACTGTAATAACTTTGTGAGATGTATATATATATTATATGTGAGATCTGGTGATACAATGGTCTATGATCAAGCTCTCCAGACCATAATTTCATCATATGGATAGGATACTTGGTAAGCTAATCATTATAGTTTGCTCGTCTTGCTTATGGTTTGCAATTTACTACTGATTTGTTGTATCCTAAAGGACGCAAAGTGACTTTGTATCTGGAGATGTTATTTTGTGTTCTTTTTAAAAGGAAATTACAGAAAAAAATATTCGTCTGGAGCTGCTTTCCTTTTACTCCCAAATGAAACAGTTTCAGTGTTTTGGGTGTGTGTATATCTATAACTCACTTTCTTATCTTTACACACTTTCTTATCTATTATAAGTGGTGTTTCGGTATATGTTCCTGTTTGAAGTTACTGCTTGTGGATAGTGCCTATATTATCCAGTATTAGTATGTGACTAGGCATCTCTACCTTCTCAAGGTAGGGTAAGGTATGCGTACACACTACTCCCTCCAAGACTCCACTTGTGGAATTACACTAGGTTGGTTGTTGTTGAGTATGTGACTAGGCTACGGGGATATCAAAAGGCCGCTCACAGAATTTGCCCATGAATTTGCATTGTACTTATCTTTTTCTTCTATTTATCTCTTTTCTGTTTCCAAATGAATCATTTGGCTGCCGACTAAGCAGATACTATAGGAGGATACATAATTCCGATCCAAATCTTATTATCTTACCTGCTATGAGTTATGTCTAGTTACATTAATCCAACTTTTTGCCCCTTCCTTTGTTCTTTGCTTTTTTTTTTTATTGTGATAAGTCACACGAGGCAAACATAACTACAAGCGTACCAAAGTAGGCTTTGATAGATAGAAAATAAGGAATTCCTAGTAGTGAGTAAAATATTTTAGGCTTCGCAAATATTTGTTAAGCCTAAAATTGTCAAATTCCAACTTTCACTTAACTCATTTTGGGAATTTTCCAATAATATCTTTGATAAATCTCACTTTATACTCTTTTGTAGGTGGAGTAGATGAAGAGATGGAAGACGAAGATAGTGATGAAGATCTAGACCTTCCTTGAATTTTGAATTGTTGATTGTTGTAGATGTATGTGGCGGTTTCTAGGAATGTTTGTTATTAAAATTTTTTAAAACTTTTGATGTTGAAATATCAAATGTATGTTATTGGTTTCATAACTATCTATGGATTATTGTCGGACAATTTGGATTATGAAAAGCTTCTTTTTGTATTTATATAAATTTTAGTGTTTTACAGTATATTTTCAATTCAATGAAATTGTTACAGCTAACAAAACCGTTGCCATAGGACTTGAACTGTTCCAAAATAATATAGAATTCGTTGCAATATATAGGTCAACCGTTGCCATAGGACCTGCAATCCATTCCAAAATAATCTAACAATCGTTGCAATATGTAAGTGAATCTTTGCCATAGGACCTGCAAACCATTCCAAAATAATATAAAAACCGTTGATTAGGTAGGTCAACTGTTGCCATAGAACCTGCAAACCATTAACAACTGTTGTAATATGTATGTGAACCGTTGCCATAGGACCTGCAAACCGTTCCAAAATAATCTACAAACAGTTGCAATAGGTAGTTCAACCGTTGCATTTAACTCTATGGTAACAGTTATTAACCGTTGCCATTGATAAGAATAATCGTTCCAACAGGAAGAGGGGAACCATAGCGATAGACTGTTCTATAGCAACGGTTATCGGAACCATTCCAAAACCGTTCCATAAACTCTATAGCCACGACAGCTTGTGGGACGGACGTTGAACCGTAGCAGTACATCTATGGCAACAGTTTTCTTACATATTTGAACAGTTTTCCCTCTGTAGCCATAGGTGAATTTTCCAGTAGTGCTACCAGAAGTCAGGGAGAAGGAGGTCATCGACTTCATTAGGACCACATCATATGTCAATTCGGAATACCATCCAAAATTGCATGTGACAACGCAAAACAGTTCATCAGCAGCAAAATGACCAAATTTCTCGAAGACCATAAGATCAAAAGGATCTTATCAACACCTTATCACCCTACTGGGAATGGACAAGCCGAATCGACCAACAAAACCATAATCTAAAACCTCAAGAAAAGATTGACCGACGCCAATGGAGAGAGATCTTGCCCGAAATCCTTTAAGCGTATCGCACCACTTTGAAGTCCAGTATCGGGGCCACCATTCTCTTTGGTTTATGGCGCCGAAGCTTTAATACCGGTCGAAGTCGGGAGCTGAGCATCAGATTCTGTTATGCGATGAAGGAATCGAATGACGAGGCCATGAATACAAGTTGGAGCTATTAGATAAATGGCGTGAAGCTGCTTTTGTTCGATTGGCTGCCCAGAAGCAACAGATCGAAAGGTATTACAATCGAAGGGCCAACCTTCGACATTTTACGTCGGGGACTTAGTGCTGAGGAAGGTCACGTTAAGTACCCAAAGTCCAAATGAAGGGAAATCGGGTCTGAACTGGGAAGGGCCGTACCAGATTCTCGAGATCATAGGGAAATGATCATATAATCTCGAAACGATGGACAGAGAACAACTACCGAACAATTAGAACGTAACTCATCTTAAACGACATTACTGCTGAGGTACGACCCTATTTCAATTCTTTCTATTTCTTGGCTAACAATTGCAGGTTATTGACAAGGAGCGACACGAAGCCTTTAGGTCTTTTTTTTTTAGCAAACCGCTAGGCAAGTGACTAGGTCTATGTTTTATATATATAATAAAAGAAAATACAACAATTAGGAAAAGTACAAATAAGGAGGACAATAGCACCGGTATTGTTACCCTTATGCCTTGGCTATATAATCACTCCTCTGCGCCTCACACTGCCTTGTCACAGCCTCATGTAGAGAATTCATGGTGTAGCTGTGGGCAACGTCTTACGAGGGCATATAATCTCATAGCCGTGTGGATAATTTCCAAAGGCATAGGACCAAGGCAACACAAACCGGGCTAAACCTTACCTTACTAATCCTATTGAAGCATAAAACAGCCTCACTAGCAAGCATGCAAAAAGAAAGAACTAGCTAAAACTAAATATTCAGTGATCATCACAAAGTTTATAGCATACTCAGTGATGATATTACAAATGATAATACTTATAAAATGATAAAATAATACAATGTAAAAAATTGAGTCTTTGTCCTCTTTGTTGAAACTTGTGCATTCTTCAATTTGTAGCTCTTTTGCTTATTCTTCCGCTTTCTTCAAATACTCTTCAAACTTTATCATTTCTTTTTTGATTTATTTGACCTTGCGGAAGTGGTAGGTACACTCGCCTTTTGCTTTGCATTTCTCATTGGTGGCTTCCTAAGGGCAACCTCTTGTGTTGCTTTTCCTTCCCAATTGTGTTGCCTACCATCCCAACTTCTATCCCTTGTTCGTGACTTCTTGTTTTTTCTGCTATGCATAGGTGATAAATCACCTTTTCTTGCTGCCTCTACTCCACACTGTTGTAAAATTGCATCTTCCTCTCCTTCTTCATACAAGTCTTTCCCCAAGTGTATTGGTTGTGGAGCATTTTGTTCAATCCCAAGTGACACCAATGTGTTTCCATCCTGTTTTTAGCCGCTATTGCATTGCTTTGATTTTTTTCAGTGAGTTGCATATTTTTTGTGCTTCTACTCATGCATCCAGTGCTTCCCACAGTAAGATTTGAAGAGTTAATTGGATTGGAACTTACCATTTCATCCAATAACATCCTCTCCTCTAATGAAATTGTAGGATTGGTTGTCACAAGTTGCTGCTGCCCATTGGTTTGAATCACTGGAGTGGACTGCTTGGATTCTATAGAAATTTCAGTAGCTGCATTGTTTTCCAGCAATTTGATATTGGGTTCCTCATTTTGTCGGTAATCATCAACTGAAACTAGTTGCTTGGAAAGTGTTGCTGCATTTTGATCCAACCTTCCAGCTACTGTATTTTGAGCAAAAATATTTGGAGAAATTCGGGGAATGAAAGCAGGATCGTTGAGATTTAATTTGCTCTTTGGAGTTGTTGCTGGTGCCCTATCATGTTTTGGCTTTGCTATTGAATCCAACTCTTCTCCTGCACTCTCCTGGTCACCTTCCTGATCAGCTTCTTCAGATGATGATCCATCAAAGGCATCTCTCCAATCTTCTTCATCGTCCTCCTCACGTTGGTTAAGCCATAACTTGGAATTATTTCCACTCTTGAGCACAAGCTGCCCAGATTCCCCTAAGGACTCCATTGACTGAGAAGGGACGTCAAATACTGAAGTGTTCAAAGTGACAACAGGTTGTTTCACAACACTAGAATTTTTCATCATCTCATTCTCAGCATCTTTGATGATTTGTACTACTCGAGGGTTGGAAAAATGCATTGTAGGTGCATTTGAACTGTGTGCCTCTGCCTTTTGCATATCAACACGAAACAATTCCTTCGAAGAGTGCATCGTTTGTGTGGCTGCCACTGCTTCTTGCTAGTCAACTGGAGTTGTGTTTTTAAACATCGCTTCTTGAGCATCCCTTACCATTTTGGTCAGGTCTGAATTGGGAATGTGTAGAGTTGGTTTGGCTGCATTATGTATTGCCCCATCCTTTTGCTCGTTAACAGGAACAATAGCAGAATTCTCTTCTGCATTCATCATGTAGTGTTGTGTATCTTCCAGTTCTCGAGATGTTGGTTTTGAAATTGTTGAAGCTAAGTCATAGTCATGTTGTTCAGCCAATGCCTTGGGATGTTGCTTGACCTGCTGCACCAGATTTTTGTTTAGAGAGTGTGCTGATGGAGTGATTGTTGAAGCAGGTATGTCTACCAGCGCCATATCATCAAACTCTTTCAGATCTTGCTCACCCTCATTCAGATCTTACTCACCCTCATTCATTAACACATCAAAATGGTTCGAACACCCAATCACTTCAGATTGTAAATTCAGGTTTTGAATTACTATCGATTGTTTGTTGCTAGGTGATCGATTTACTACTGTCCAATTGCTACCATTTTTATTCTTTATGTCAGATTGCCATTATTGTCTTGTTGTGTGTAGTACCTGGCCAATACCTTTTCCCCCTGATTTTTCAGACTTAGTAATTGATCGAGCCACAGTAGTGTTCAGTGCAGTAGTTGGTTTCACAATCTCTGTTGTTTTTTGCTTCTTTCTAGATAAGAGTTGAGTTTGTTTTGTCACTAAATTCATCAACTTATATCCAGTTGAAGCTGCATATTCCAATTCCATTACATCTACAAAAGTTTCTTTAACTGTAGTATCCAAATCTGTTGCTCCATCAGCTAATTCAACCAATGTAACAGTATATGTATCATCAACTATCACCACTCGATCAACAATTTTATTCAACTAAGGAGCATCAGTTTTGTTTTCTAGAATTCCACCAGCTTGGCCTGCACAACGAAGCACATGTGCATTTACTATTTGATGCCCAACTTCATCAGATTTTTCCTTATCCCCTGGTCCCGTAGTAACCCCTGCTGAAGCACAATCAGATATAGGAACTGTAATAGAATTCAATTCCGTTGATACCCTAGCAAGAGCTGCAGAAACTGGAATTGTAGCAACACTAGGAACAGCTGCATTTTTCTGCCCTTGCGCTAGAGTATTTTGCCCAGTAGCTGTAGTGATAAGATTAGTATTTTGAGGCTCAACCCGATCACTTCCTTTACCAGGTTTCCCAGCCTCCAAATCCACATATACACCAGTTGCTTCACCCTTGGAAATCATATCTCGATCAGGAACAACTGGACCCTTACTTCCACCAGTTTTTTCTACTTGCACAACATCTCGAATACCTGTAGCATCTGCTCTTTTACTCAAATCATCACACATTGGCTGCCTAGTGTTCATATCACTTTGTGATCCTTCTATAAGTGGTTGCCCGACTCTCCTAGCATTCAAAAAATCTCTTGCATCACCCTGCAATTTTTCAACTATTTGATGCGCATTCTCAATTGTTTCATCACAAACACGAGCATCTTGAACTGCCTTTCCTTTTAAGCGTCAGCATTGATTTTCTTCATGTCCTTGATATAATGGCAACAATATGAAGGTAAATTATCATAGATAATTTCCTGGTAAACCTCGACAAACCAGTTTTAGCATCAAGATACTGAAGCCTAACCTTTTCAGGAAGTTTGTCCAGTACATCCACTATCACTTTAACCCTCGCTGTGCTTGGACGTGATCTTATTTGAGTTGCCTTATCAATTACAATAGGTTTTCCCACTACTGCTACGATAGACAGTAGAGCCTCATGTGCAAATAGTTCAGGCGAAAAGTTCGGCATCGAAATCGGAACAGCAGCCTTAGAGGTTTCTTCCTTAGGATTGTAACCAACAGTCCATGGAAAAACTCTATATTGATGCTTTTTTCCATTGTATTTAAAGTAATTCACAGCTCTCACTAAACAACACACATAATCTTCATATTGATCACAACGAATTAAGAGTTGCCGTTGGGCCAATGAACCTAACAAGCAATTACCTTTGATGCCAATGATTTTCGGCAGATTATTCCTTAAAACCTGCAAATTTAGTGCGTCGCTGGACAATTTAACGATCACTGCTTGGTGTAATCCTTCCTCCTTTGCAAATTCTTCACGTTCCTCCAATGAAAACTGAATCGTAGGAACTCCATGAACAATT
>MU737021.1:16445-32319 GCA_026770625.1 Nicotiana glauca | reverse complement strand
CAATGAAAACTGAATCATAGGAACTCCATGAACAATTTCAAAAGGTTTCAAAATCGTTTTTGTGAGAGGTGCGGCAGATTGTTTGTGATTCAAACTTGCTGCATATGTAACAATGTTGTTAAGTGTTTGGATTAGCTTCATTATAATTTGAAATCTGCTCTCCCACAGCCAAATGCTGGGAAGAGACCTTGGCTGCCATGGAGGGGCTCTATTACGCAACAGTTTCAACACTACATCGCGTAAAAGACAGAAATCAAAAGAAGCTGCCTAGTTGAAACTTAATTGCCCAAGTCTGCTCAACACATCACCAAAAAGTGACGTGAAGAACAGAAATTAACGAGAAAATTTGGGAAAAATCTGCGGGCTACAGTGATCTCGAAATAAGATTTAAGATCTATTAAAAATGGTTTTGAATTTGAGGATGAAACCAAACGGGGATTGTTCTCTAAGAGATGGGGGGTTCTTTTGAGACCAATATTGTGATGTTACCTCGTCGGAAGCCGGAGTTATGTCCGATGAATTGGGACGGAATCACTATTCATGGTCTTCATAGCCTTAGGTGTGAAAGCACGCGTTGCACTCTTTTTTACCTTGAACCATTTTTGTCCTAATTGGGTTTTTCGTCAAGATTTTTAATGAGGCAACAATGGATCGTGCTAACTTATAATCAAAGGCCGATCACGAATCAATGCCAAAGACAACACTAATAGTATCCGAGGTTTCTCTACAATCAACCTCGAATACTAGGGGGCATTGCCCTTGGATGTCAACTTTGTTGGGAGGGAATTACTTCATAATAGCGGGGTCTCGATAGGTGAGATTTGTAAGGGACAAACAATCAAATGAATCGTTCCCACATAGGTTGCTCGAGCCCTGGCATAAAACATGTATGCATGTGTAATCATTTTTCACAAAAATAAAGAGAAGTATTTTTCCTTGCAATTATCTTATGTCTTAGAAAAAGTTTTTTCTACTTTACAATTTCGTACTTCCGATATATTATGGAAACGAGCTCAAGGGCCGATCATAACCAGAGTTCGAATAATTACCCCCACACTCGGGGACTGCCACCCGAAAAATAAACTCGAACAAACCGAACTATTGAACGTCGAGGGCATAAGCCTTTTAGGCAACCCTCAAATTTTAAAGGCCACAACCATACCCACTCGGGGACTGTTGTCTTAGGCAATCCTGGATAACTCGAGGAAGCAAGCTCACTGGGCTACACCCGGACTAAAAGGCTACGACCAGTTTAACACGGTTCAGAGATGTCCGAAATCCGTAACAAAAATAGGCCTTCGAAAAAGAAAAAATTCTTTCATATATCGGTTCTAAAGGCTACCCTCGGCAGAAACTTAAACTTAAGATATTTTCGGGAGAAAACTTCGGTAACATCGAACCTCGTTAACGCCTTAACCCAGAAAGGCAATAAAGGAAAGGTTTTGTCGAACCCTCGAACACAACCTTATTATTTCATGCTAAGGCATTCCAACCTTTGTAAATACGAATGATAAAGAAAAGGAAAAAATTTGAGAGCCAAAAATGTACAAAGCCTTATATATATATATATATAATATGATATTTATAAACGATCTTTTTACAAAGGCCAGATAAGACAAATACAAAATTTACAACGGCTAAAATAGCCTTAAAAAGACACAAAAGAAAGCAAAAATACAAAGGCCTAAGTAGCTCGGTCTTTGTCGGTGGTAACATCTCCATGCTCGGGATCTTCCCCATCTTCGGATCAGCTTAGGATCTCGGAGTCTTCCTCAGGAAAGGCCAACTTCCAGGCTTCGGTCTCCTCTACTTTGGCAATCTCGAGTTCGGCCACAACATAAAAACCTTGAGCCTGAACCTCCTCGAGGTCTACTCTTTGAGCTTTTCATTTAGCATGATCCACCATACTCCTGGACTTCGCCTGGATGGCCTCGACGTCAATCTTAAATTGGGCCACTTTAGCATCAGCTTTAGTGTTGGCTATGTCCACCTCAGATTTGACCACCTCGAGTTCTTGGCAAAGTTCGCCTTATCAGAGACGATCGAATCTAGTTGGGACTGAAGCTCTTCGATCTTCATGGCATGCGCCGAGTTTTCTTTCTTGCAGCCCAAAGCTGAGACTCGGCCGACTCCAGATCTGCTTGGACGACCTCCTCTTTTGAAGCTAAGATGTCCATACACCCCTTAAATTTTTTAGCTTCAGCTCGTATGTCATCTATTTGTCTCTGAAGGTCCTTGATCGGTTCGAGCCTCTACCGAACCTGCAGAATCGAATCGCTAATCCTTATCTCCAATTCATCTTTGCTATCATGAAGCACTCAAAATACCAGTTCAGCCATCTCAGTATGCTTATCCCGATCCATCATTGAGAAGCCTGAAGCTTCTCATTGAGAAGCTTGTAGGTGTCGTTTTTCTCAGTGAGGTCCCGAACCTCAACCCTGTGCTCCTCCCGGATTCGAAGGAAAGCTTCATGATGCTACACCGAAGCCTACAAACAAGGAAGAAAAAATTAGAATTACCTATGACTTCAAGTTTAAAAGAGATAATGGAAAGACCCTCGAAGTTACGCGATTCAGAGCACGTTGGGACTCGTTGAACAAGAAAGAGGCTCCCACCATATTCATCACAACTTGGTATTCTTTGGTTACCAAGCACCTCAGATAGCTGGAAATCCCCACGGGGAGACAGAAGACCCGAGCATCCTCCGGTATGGAAAACACTATATTCCGCCTACGGTAGGGGTTAACACTTGGGGCAGAGAATCGGTCCACCAGTTTTGGGCTCGAAGAATGCCCAGTAAATCCCAGGGATGATGTCTTCTTTGGTACGGGAAGTCACCAAACCCGGTGACATATCCCAAAGCAACAAACCAACCCCATCCAAGAATCCATGGATATCGACCGTTCCCTGAGGACCCTCACAAGGGCTTCCAATTTACTAGCCTCATGGATCGTGGAGTCCAAAAACTGAGGGGACCTAGAAATATCGATCACACCAAGCTCACCCCTTGAAATATCTTCCTCCACTCGGGAAGCCTCGCCCCCAGTCTCTTTCTCGACCATCTAAGCCTAAAAAGCAGTGGCCTTAACTCTTTTTGGTTCAGGAACCGCGGTCGAAGTTCCCTCGTTAGCCTTCTCCAGTACGGGGGGCTTTTGTATCGAAGCGCCAGCCCGCACACGGACTACCAGATTTGAGTCATCTTCTTCTTCATCTTCGGATTTGTCCCTTAGTAGACGGACTGAGTCCAAAGATAGAGCGATAATGCTTCCCTTAGGTTTACAGGTTTTCCTTTTTTTAACTTTTGCCTCTCCGAATTTGGGGAACTCGGAGCCCCTTTTCTATTCTTCTCTTTGGCCTGCTTCAGAGCAGGTAGTTGGGAACGGATTTCTTCTTCAGATTGGGGCCTCATTTCCACATCCTTCCCGAGGACTACAAAGGAAAAAAGATAAGTAAGCCCCACAAAGTGGCCGGAATGACAACCACTCAATGAAAGAAGCTTACCATGATTGCAGGCCTCCCATTGGCCCTTCAACAACTCCATCCATGCACATTCGGAGTAGGGTCTCTGTGACACTAGACTTTCGACCCATTTCCTAAGTTCCGGAATTGGTTCCGACATTTGGGCCACAGTTTCAACACCAAAACATATATGAGCAAAGGAAATAGGAAGTAAATCATCAAATTAAACATTCAAGGTAAAATGTACTTATGTTTCATGTTCCACTTCTCAGGGAATGACATATCTTCAGCAGGGATCATGTACGAAGTCTTTATTCTGACAAATCGGCCCATTCAGCCTCGATCCCGAGACTCATCTATTTTAGAGAATGAGGCTCTATTACCCCGACGTACAAGCTTAATCAATACCCCTCGATAGAGCAAGGGACTGTAGAGGCGCATGAGGTGATCGAGGGTGAAGGGGCATCCCTCAATTTTGCTTGTGAAGAAACGGAGGAGAATGACTATTCTCCAGAATGAAGGATGGATTTGGCTGAGGGTAACGTCATACCTCTTGCAAAAGGCGACAACGATGGGGTCTAAGGAACTCATCGTGAAGGGGTATATGTAAACACTTAGATACCCCTCCACGTAAGTGGTGATCGATTCCTTAGGAGTAGGAACTATTACATCCTTGTTCACCCAGTTACATTCCTCTTTTACCCTTTTGAGGGTGTCTTTGGTAATGGTGCATATATACCTCGAGACAGATTTGCATCGGCCCGGCATAGCGGGAGTCTTTTCGAGCTTAAAGTTAGTGTTGGTTGGGCACGCTGGCGAAACAAATTCCTCAGGGTGGGGTTCCGCCGGAGCCTCATCGCCGGTGGGTTATGATGAATAAGCGGTTTCCTTTTGCGGTACGGTTTTGGAAGTTTTAGCCATTGATGAACGAGAGAAAAAAAATTGAGAGGATACGCGGTTTGATTAAGGTTCAAAGAATTTAGGTGTGAAGATTTTAAGCAGAGAGACTTGTTGAAGAAAAAGCAAAGGTAGGGAGGACTTTGAGTGTAAAAGTTTGAATGAGGAAAGTTTAGGGTTTTTATAGGTAGCTAGCTACGGTTCAGAACCGGTAGCGGCCGACAACAACTGACATGCATTAATGCCTCGATACCTGAACCGACAAGATGTTCAGTATCCACTTGTCACAGACGTCAATATCAGGTTCGTCGCTTACGTCATGACCTATCCAAATGGGATTGTTAAAGTTCATATTGTTTCTCATCATCTTCCCTCTGAGAAATAAGGGGACTATCTGTATACGATCAAAATTAGAGCTGTCAATATGGGAGGGGCCGGGCTAGCCCAGTCCAGCCCACGTAAGCTTTAGCAATTGACGGGCTGGATTGGGCTAACCCACTATTTTGATGGGCCTTATAATGATCAGCCCACCCCAGTCCTATGTGGGCTGCGGGCCCCCACGGGCCGGCCCATCTTTTTTTTAAAATATAATTTTATATTTTTTTCTTTAAGTTCAAACTTAAAAAAGATAAATATTTAAAAGCTAAAAAATCATATTGGATTTTTTTTAGAAAACATAATACTTATATTGTTCCAATATATCACAATAAATACTAAAAAGTAAAAGACAAGACTATATTTCATTCAATAAAAGTCAAAACACAAAACAAATTATTCAAGAGAACGTCCATGACGTTTAATGCTTATTGGATATCCAACACATCATATTCATCAATCACATTTAAATCCGCTTGTGAGAAGGTTGTCTTAACATCTTCTTTCACTTACATTTACAATTTGCATGCAATGTTAGTTAGTTAAATATTAAAAATAATTAAAATTTTAAAACTAATTAACGTTGTAAGACTTTGATCTTTTAATATGATGAGCTTAATAAACTTTAAGCTTGGAATACTCTTCTTGATATTTTTTATGTCATATAATTTTAATTTTATATTTTATATATTTTAAATACATATTTTATTAGGCCCACGGGCCGGCCCAACCCGGCCTCAATCAAGCCTCACGGGCCATGGGCTTTTTCGGGCAGGGCTTTAAAGCCTCGTTCATAAATGGGCTCCAATAATTCTAGCCCAGCCTTGCTAAATCATGGGCTGGGCCTGGCTGGCCCAATGGGCCAAGCCCATATTGACGGCTCTAGTCAAAATCGGGTTTGCCCTGGAATGTGGTATGCCGATGTTCGACCCCATGCTATATTGGATCGTGGTGTAAAGATAGATTGCCGAGCTCGTGACCCAAAGATCGATCAAGATTGAGGTCGGCCAAGATCGAAACCAGGTAGGATAGAGATCGAGCGAGAACGAGGGAAGCTTATCGAGCCAAATAATGGAAAATCAAAATATCCGCAATTGGACGAGGATCACGACGGGAATCTTGGCACGTATCAGGAAGAGGCCGATTAATTAGCTAATCACGGGATTTCTTACTGTATTTAGAATTGTATCAAGGGTAGAATTCCCCTGCTATATAAATGGGAGCTGATCATTTGTAAAGATCATCGTATTCACACAATACAAAGCAATATACTGTTTTTCTCTAGTTTTCATTATCTTGTTACTTTATTCTTGTATCAATTGAATCTTCACTTGGTTCAAGGGTGATCGAATTCGAGGGCCAAGGCTATTTGATTCGTTTGGTTTGCATTTATTCCTTTACAGTCAATTTCAATATCAATTTACGTTTTTTCTCAGTTTGTGCCAAGTAAAATTACATGTTCTTAAAACCACATATAAATTCAATTTTTTTCCGTTTTTAGAGTAAACATATTCATTAATTAAGAAAAATGGTAATCAACCTGATATAACATGTTAAATTACACTAATAGTATAAATATTTTACATTATTAGTGTATAAAACTTAAATCCTATCACTTAAGTCAACCCCTATCATTAAATCCAAGCTTAATTTGTGCATTGACCCAAGGAAATTTTATTCCGTCAATCTTGAGACTCTGCATCAATAATAATCATCAAATTAAATATTTATTATAAACAATATATAATATACATATAAATCCATATACATTTTTTATATAATTAACTAGCAAATGTAATTACTTTTGGATGACAATATGTAATTTTGCCCTTCTTCTTTTGCAACTTTAGCTTTTCATCTTTCGTTTGGGCCTCGAATATTTTGTACAACTGGGCCGCATTATTATCTTCTTCTTTCCTGTTGTAAAAATTGCACGGGGCGCCCAAATAACTAGCCGCTTTGTTTTTCTGTTTGCACTCGTACCCACTTTTTAAAAAACTTCAGCTTCCCTTTCTCCTCCCATTCTCCTCCTCTTCTTCTTCTTCTTCTTCTTCTTCTTCTTCTTCTTCTTCAATACCACAGTTCTTGCTCTTCACTGTAGTTAGTGTTTGAGATAAGCCTTTACAAATAGAATACGAGATCGGAACTTGCTAGTTTCATACTTTGCGGTAACTGAAGAAGATAAATTTTCTGGATTTAGCTTTGCACGATATGTAATCGCCAAATTTTCATTGACCATTCTAACAAATTTTAACGGGAAATAATATGTAGCTACTTAACATGATATTTCAAGACTATCCGCCAAAAATTGCTAGATATTTCCATGTAATTCCTTTGATGAATGTACAAGAAACAGTACAAGAAACAAAGACAAAAACTTCAGCTGAAGTTTTTGTCTTTGTAACCGGAAAACTTACGCTCTAGAGCTTAAGTTTTCCAGTTATAAAATACAAACTTAAGCAGTTTTCCAGCTGACGTTTTTCTTTTATACTGGAAAACTTCAGCTCTAGAACCGAAGTTTTTGTCTTTGTAACCGGAAAACTTACGCTCTAGAGCTTAAGTTTTCCAGTTATAAAATACAAACTTAAGCAGTTTTCCAGCTGACGTTTTTCTTTTATACTGGAAAACTTCAGCTCTAGAACCGAAGTTTTTGTCTTTGTAACCGGAAAACTTACGCTCTAGAGCTTAAGTTTTCCAGTTATAAAATACAAACTTAAGCAGTTTTCCAGCTGACGTTTTTCTTTTATACTGGAAAACTTCAGCTCTAGAACCGAAGTTTTTGTCTTTGTAACCGGAAAACTTACGCTCTAGAGCTTAAGTTTTCCAGTTATAAAATACAAACTTAAGCAGTTTTCCAGCTGACGTTTTTCTTTTATACTGGAAAACTTCAGCTCTAGAACCGAAGTTTTTGTCTTTGTAACCGGAAAACTTACGCTCTAGAGCTTAAGTTTTCCAGTTATAAAATACAAACTTAAGCAGTTTTCCAGCTGAAGTTTTTCTTTTGTACTGGAAAACTTCAGCTGAAGTTTTCCAGTACAAAAGAAAAACTTCAGCCCCGTGGGCTGAAGTTAACTTCAGCTGAAGTTTTTCAGTACAAAAGAAAAACTTCAGCCTCGTGGGCTGAAGTTATGTGAAAAAGCGGGAAACTTAAGCTGGAAAACTGCTTAAGTTTTTATTTTATAACTAGAAAACTTAAGCTCTAGAGCTTAAATTTTTATTTTATAACTGGAAAACTTAAGATGGAAAACTGCTTAAGTTTTTATTTTATAACTGGAAAACTTAAGCTCTAGAGCTTAAGTTTTCCGGTTACAAAGACAAAAACTTCAGCTGATGTTTTCCAGTACAAAAGAAAAACTTCATCCCCGTGGGCTGAAGTTAACTTCAGCTGAAGTTTTCCAGTACAAAAGAAAAACTTCAGCCTCGTGGGCTGAAGTTATATGAAAAAGCGGGTACGCTTGCAAATTTTTTTGCAAAGCGGGCACAAGTTAAAATGTGGCACAAAAAACGGGTATAGATGCAAATGCCCCTTTCCTGTTTCATCATTTTGTATAGCAATTTCTAGTCATCTAAGTTTGTAAAAATTGCACGGGGCGCCCTATTTGGTCGCCCCCATTTAATCTATACCTATTTTTTTAAAAACTTTTAACTTGTACCTTCTTTTTAAACAACTTCAGCTCCCTTTCTCCTCCTTCTCCTCCTCAAAGTTATATCCCAACGCAAGACCAAATACGTGCTATTTACCATGAATTAACCGGTAACATGGTTTCAAGCAAAAAGAAAAAATATATTATAATTTGTTTCTATTTGCCGAAGGCATTGACGAATAAAGTTATCTGATTGTTTACTTAGTTAACTCCAGTTAAGGAAAACATAGTTTACTTCGTTAACTTCCAGTTAAGCAAAACATAATTTACTTTGTTATCGCACTAGTTTCTTCTGGTGAGGTACTAGCTAATACAAGACTAGCAATTATATGTAATATTAATAGGTGGTAAAAAACTTCAGCTCTAGTATGTAATGTTAATAGGTGGGCTGACGTTTCTCAGTTATAACACAAAAACTTCAGCTCTTGAGTTGAAGTTTTTGTGTTGTAACTAGAAACTTCAGCTCTAGTATGTAATATTAATAGATGGTAAAAAAACTTCAGCTCTAGTATGTAATATCCAGTTACAACACAAAAACTTAAGTTCTAGAGTTGAACTTCAGGTCCGGCTACCAGAATGCTGTAGTTTTACGTGATTGCTTTTGGTACTTCATCCCCGAAAAGCGGGTACGCTTGTAATTTTTTTTGCAAAGCGGACACAAGTTAAAATGTGACACAAAAAGCGGGTATAGATGCAAATGCCCCTCTAAGTTTGGCAAGTTCAGATATTGCTCCAACTTGAGTTTGGGCTTGTAGATCGATATCATCTTCGATCAAAACCTGCAATATTAATTACTCTCTCCGTTTCAATTTATATGAATCTATTTGACTGGGTACGAAGTTTAAAAAAAGAGAGAAGACTTTTGAACTTGTGGTGTAAAATGAGGCACATATATTTTGTGTGACTATAAATCATTGTATAAAGGTAAATTATTTCCAAATAAGGAAAGTGATCATTCTTTTTGGCACAAACCAAAAAGACAATAGATTCACATAAATTAAAACGGAGGGAGTAATACTTATTGTTTACAATTGACTTGTCATCATTAAAATATACCTTAATGCTAACACCACTCGTATATATGTAAATATAAGGGCAGTACCCTGTACTTAGGTTACATTTTCTCCTTATAGTTTGATCTCAATAGTTAATTAGCTTAAATCCATCTAATACTTAATTAAACTTTCCAATGATCTTATACTCATAACAATCCCTGGCTGATGAGATATTGACAATATATGCAAAATACTGTAATGCTGTGCGTGAGTTTTTTATTTTATTTATTTATTTATTTTTTTAAATTTTTTTAAATTTTTAAATCAAATTGCGGCGTTTGGTGGCGTGGTCCTTTCATCCAGTCACAAAAATTACATAATTAGGAAGAGGATACGTGAGTTGATAATCTACATAATAAATAAATAATTTGGTACAATCAGTATATATTTCTCGTCTTAACAACAACTAGGGTTTCTTTTAAGATATCCACTAATTAATTTTATCATGATGGCCATTAGCCAAAGTATTTACTGCCTTTAGTTTTGATTTTCCAACAATTATGAATTATGATGGACTTCATAGTTACTCTCTTTTTACATATACCAATTCCAAATGCACTTCATTGCGATCTCACTTAGGATAATTTCAAAAATTACCCAAGTCAAAATTCGTTACACTTGATTTTCTTGTTGCATAGGATACCTTTATCCTAGGATACTTAATAAAGAGAAGTTGAATAGGAAAATGATCGGTGAAAATAATCAAAGGCAAATGAGAAAGTCCAAAAAGAGGAAAGAGAAGGAGGTGAAATTTTTTTATGAACGAGACAACATAAAGCAGTCCGATGCACTAAACTCCCGTTATGCGTGGGATATGAGGAAATAAAATAGGATACCATTTTCCCCTTTATAATCTATCTACTTTGATCTTTTCTTTTTTGAAAAATAAGCCTGTTGCATGACTAAAAGGTAAAGTAACATTTCAAGCTATCCAATACTATAAAATCTCAAAAAGAAAAAACTTCTTTCTCTTCCTTTATTCTCCTATCTAACTTTTAAAAACTTTTCCAAAAGTTTATTTTATAAATGTATAAACAAAAATTATCTGCATGTTGTTTTTTCTTCTAAAAGTGCACAAAAAGATAGACCCCCATGTATTGACAAAAGACAGAAAATCAGTCACACGTGGTGTTTGTTATCCTCTAAATTAAACCAAAAAAGGGTAGTATATGAAACTTCAGCAAGAATGTTTTGGTGATGACCGATGACTGATAAAAAGCATGCAAGAAAAAGAGCTCTTTTGTGCATACATATAAACAGTGAATTGAGCTTTTGACTCACTAACAAAATTCTGTTTCCTTTTCTTATGAGTGACAACATGGACGCTCGCTGATAAGATTCTCGATCGATTTGATCGAATTTCAAAAAGTCTTTCACTATTCAGAAATCAGAACAATAGAGCATTTGATTAAGATCTTCTCGCCTCACCCATTTACTAAGTTGCTCGGACTCGAGTGCGGGTATCTACTACGGGAACGGATCCCAGTATCGGATTCGGTAAAATCTAAATTTTAAAATTTGGGGGTGCGGATCCGGATATGGATACGGGTGCGGGGATTCAACTAATAAAAAATAGAGCTATAAAAATATTATAAATTTTGAGAGATATTTTGTAAAAAACTTAAATGAATATTGTAGAATTCAATTTTTCATGGACATTACTCTTTCATTCTCCTAAATCTGTTTTATTTTTGATTTTGAGAAATCAAAATCTCATTTTTTCTCCTAAATTTTTCGATGGACTCCGGTCAAAGTGTCCAAAGTCAGTTGACCGAATCCGGAACGTATTCCGCTCTCGTCCCATCTCGTATCTGGACGGGGACGATACCAAAATTGAAGAGTCCACGCAACTTAGCCCGTTTAGGCTCATATTATATATGGGCATGGCTACACAGTTTCAAACATTAAAATAAAGGGTATAAGTAATTTTCTACTTTGTATTGTAACTAAGTCAATCTATCTCAAAAATACTTTTAATTAGGGGCGAAACTATATGTCTTAAAGGGTGGTCAATTGATTTATATTATGCATGAACTATTCTCAAGTCAAAGCTGATTGCCTAATTGGTATAGCCAATCAATAATCTCTCCAACGGGTCTTGGCAGATCCAGACAAGCAAAAGGTAGCAAAATCGACCCCATTGGTCTTCACGATCCCCATGTTCCTGAGAACCTCATGACAGCTGTCTAAATAATCCTGGGGATCCTCAGTAGATGTACCGCTGAATGTAGTAGTGAAGAGCTTGATAAAATTTATCCAACCCCAACAAAGCCTCCGAAGACGTAGCTGATCTATCACTGGCCTGTGCAGCTACTCAGCTGAAGAAGCGGTACATGACCTCGCCATTCGCGAAAGGACAAGAGTAGAGGTTTCAATTTAGCATTGAGAGAACAAAATCGCACGACAGGGAAGAATAGAAGTGAAATTTTTCCTAACTCTGTAGCCTCTGGGTGGTAAATAAGAACGTCTCCGTACCAATCCCTCAGACTCTACTAAGCTTGTCTGTGATTTGTGAGACCCATGTAACATAGAGCTCTGATACAAACTTGTCACGACCCAGATTTTTCACCCTTGGGAGTCGTGATAGAGCCTACTAATGTGAGCTAGGCAAGCCAAACCTTTAGTTCAATTACTTCATTAACCAATTATTTCTTTTTAACAATTATAACGCGATAACATGATAACAACGGAAATTTAAATTCAAGCGGAAGACAACGATAAAATATATAAAAACTATATCTATTACTAATACTTAATCCTTAACCACCCGAAATCTAGTGTCACAGTGTCACAGACGGTCTAAGATTTACTACATATAAAGTTTGAAGAAATAATAATATACTGTTCCCGAATATAAGGGAAATGAAATAGGAATAGCAGGTAAAAGAAGATGCCAAGGCCTGCGGACGCCTGCAGGACTACCTCGGGTCGCCTGATGAGCAAGAATCAGCAATCCCATCGCGGTCCGAAGTCTACAATACTGGGGTTTACACAAAAGAGTGTAGAGTGTAGTATCAGCACAATCGACCCTATGTGCTGGTAAGTGCCTAGCCTAACCTCGACGAAGTAGTGACGAGGTTAGGACCAGACTATCAAATAAACCCGTGCAATTTAACTATAGATAGCAGAAACGAAGTACATAAAGAAGAAGTCATATACAGTCAAGTGTGGGAGGGGGAAAACATGCTGCGGGGAAATACCGAATAGTAACAGAAGAGCAACAAATAAATATGAGGATCACCACAGTTTAATTGAGAATAGGAAGGGGAAATCATGCTGCGGAGTACAACAAGTATCAACAGGAAACCAGTAATTTAGTGTAGAGAAACCGTAACACAATTATCAATAAAATTTAGGAAATTAAGGACAAGTGCACGACATCACCTTTCGTGCTTTTACTCTCTCTCACCAAAATAATACACGGCATCACCCTTCGTGCTTTACGCTCTTCCTCACCCAAACAACAATCACAAGGCAAATAGGGTAAGGGAATCTACAACCTCGAAATAAATTCAAGCAACAACACAAAATCAGTAAATAAACGTAAAGGACAACATAACTCAATTATCAGCAAGGGTCAGGGAAATCAAGGACAAATGCACGGTATCACCCTTCGTGCTTTTACTCTTGTCCTCACCATAAGAATCAATATAATAGGCACGAAATGGTACATCGTGCGGCACGACATCACCCTTCGTGCTTTTCACTCTTTTCACACCATGAAATCAATATAATAGGCACAGAATGGTACATCGTGCGGCACGGCATCACCCTTCATGCTTTACACTCTTTCCTCACGAAACAAAAAATGCACGACATCACCCTTCGTGCTTTACACTCTTCCTCACCCAAACAACAATCACAATCAATAGGGTAAGGAAATAAAGGAAATTTGCAATAAGAATCCCGGCAAGGGAGCAACAAGTCAACAATTAAATTCCGGCAAGGGAACAACATCAATAACATCCAGCTCCCGGCAAGGGAGATAACAAATAAACCAACAATAGCCCGGCAAGGGTGACAACATAATGATCTCTTCTCTTTCTCACTTTTACTTCACAATTCACTTCACAACTCGAGCCAATGCTTTAGAGGTTCAATTATCACTTATACCTTCACAACTCATTTCACAACTCGAGCCAATGCTCTAAAAGTTCAATTGTCACTTGTACTTTCACAATTCGTTATACAACTTGAGCCAACGCTCCTAAATGTTCATAGGTCACAATTCTTTTCACAAACTTTATACAACAATTAAAAACCATCACCGAGGCATAAAAGATAAAACAAAGTCATGATAATCACAATATAAAGACTCACGGGCATGCTAGACACCAACGTATAGATACTTGTCACCATGCCTATACGTCGTACTAAACAATTACCACATAGCAAATAAGACTCAACTCCTAATCCCTCAAGCTAAGGTTAGACCAAACACTTACCTCGATGCCTTGAACATAATTCACGATTCAATTATAGCTTTATCCCTTGATTCCACCGCCAATTCACTCGTATCTAATAAAAAATTACTTAATTACATCAGTAAACGCTAAATGAATCAACCGCAATGCATGAAAATGAGTTTTCCAAAGTTTTACCCAAAAAGTCAAAAATTGCCCTCGTGCCCACATGGTCAAAACCCGAGGTTCGAGCCAAAACCTGATTACCCATTCCCCCACGAACTCAAATATATAATTTATTTTGAAAGAGGACCTCAAATCGAGGTCCAAATTTCCAATTTCTGAAAAACCTAGGTTCTACCCAAAACACCTAATTTTTCCAATGAAAATCCTTGATTTTAAGTTGAAATCATGCTAAAAGATGATAAGAATTGAAGAAAGTTGGTTAAAAATGACTTACAATTGATTTGGAGAAGAAAGGATTCTTGAAAAATCGCCTAAGTGTGTTTGAGTTTGAGAAAATATGAAAAATGGGATTTAAAATCGGCTAAGTATAAAATTGCAGGTCTCAGTTATGGGAAATGCGAATAGGGGTTCGCAATTGCGAACCCCGACCTACTGATATGGGAATTACGAAAATATTGTTCGCATTTGCGAACATTGATAAAATCCCGGACTTTCGCATTTGAGAAACATTTGTCGCATTTGCGATACCTCAGCCTCCCAGTCATCATCACATTTGCGAGAGGTTGTTCGCAAATGCAAAGTCGCATTTGCGATGATGAAGTCGCATTTGCGACTCAGGCTGCCAGTCCACTCTTTCGCATTTGTAATTGATTTGTCGCATTTGCGAAGCCTGTAGAACAGAACACACTAGCTATTTTTAAAAGTTCAAAATGCACCTGTGGCCTATCCAAAACTCACCCGAGCCCTCGGGGCTCCAAACCAAATATACATACAACCTCAAAAATATCTTACGGACTTATTCGTGTGATCAAATCGCCAAAATAACATCATAAACATCGGATTAAACCTCAAAAATATTCTTTTAAACTTCTTAAAACATCAAAATTTTCAATTTAGGTCCGAATCACGTCAAATGATATCCGTTTTTCATCAAATTTCACAGAAACATCTTAAATCGTATATAAGACCTGTAACGGGCGCCGGAACCAAAATACGGGCCCGATACTAACATGTTCTAATCAAATTTCATTTCTAATTTCCTTAAACAATTTCAGAAAATAATTTCTTTCAAAAATTCATTTCTCGGGCTTGGGACCTCGGAATTGGATTCCGGGCGTGCGCCCAAGTCCCATATTTTCCTACGGATCCTCCGGGACCGTCAAATTACGGGTCCGGGTCCGTTTACCCAAAACGTTGACTCAAGTCAAATTAATTCATTTTATAGTCAAAACTCATCATTTTTCACAGATTTTTATATTTAAGCTTTCCGGCTACGCGTCCGGACTGCGCACGCAAATCGAGGTGACTCTAAATGTGATTTTTAAGGCCTCGAAATCATAGAATTTAATTTAAAAGAAGTGATGACCGTTTGGGTCATCACATTTTAAGTGACTAGGTTCTAAATTAATAATTTGTACATATTCAATAGATTTTTTAAGACAAATACATGGATTAAGCGACTGGGTTCTGTTGAACCCGTACTCGATGGGCTAGCTTCGCCCCTCTATATAATATATTTTGAATACCCTTTGTTGGATTTTTTTTTCCATTTCTTTCAAGTTTGAAGACCCTCAAGTAAATTTCTAACTCCGCCATTGCTTTTAATAGCAACCCGTCAAACTACTTTGTTAATGGTAATTAAAAATAGTATTTTAAAAGGCATTTTCGAGGCGAGCCCCCCAAAAATACCCTGAGGCGATGGTATGGGGTGAAAGTCTCAAGAGGCGGACACCCATCAATTTGAGGCGTACGCCTAGGCGTTTGAGGCATACACCTAGCGTTTGAGACCCGTGTTTTAAAAAGTTAAACATTAAAGTTAAATGAGTTTTTTTTTCTTTTTCTTTTTTTTGTTGGT